>WAAE01001070.1:0-31317 GCA_013400495.1 Nicator chloris
TTACCACCCTCATTGTAAAAAAACTACCTTCTTATATCTAATCTAAATTGTCCCTCTCTTAGTATAAAATGTTTGTCCTCAGCTTTCCTTAAGGCTCCCTTTAAGCACCTAAAGACCACATTAAGGTCTCCCTGAATCCTTCTTCTCCAGGCTGAACAACTCTCTCAGCCTGTCTTCATAGGAGAGGTGCTCCAGCTCTCTGATCATCCTCATGGCCCTCCCCTGGACCTGCCCCAACAGTTCCACATGGTGAGGACTTCAGAACCACAAGCAGCACTACAGGTGGGATCTCACAAGGGAAACAGTCACCTCCCTCACCCTGATGGTCATGCTGCTTTTAATGCAGACCAGGACAACACTTGGCCTTCAAGCCTCTGAGTGCAAACTGTTGCCTCGAATCCAGCTTTTCATCCATGAGAACATCCAAGTTCTTCTCCATAGGTCTGTTCTCAATGAGTTCATCTCCCCATCCATATTCATGTCTGGGATTGCCCAGACACAGGTGCAGCACCTTGCACTTGTTGAACTTCATCAGGTTCCCATGGGCCCACTTCTCAAGCTTGTCCAGGTGCCTCTGGATGGCATCCTTCAGGTGTGTCAGTCGCACCACACAGCTTGGTGTCGTCTGCAAACTTGCTGAGGGTGTACTCAATCCCACTGCCTAGCTCATTGATGAGGCCATTGAAGAGTAGGACACTGGTCCTACTACAGATGCCCAAGGAGAACCACTCATCATTTTATACTTCTATAGGATGGTGAACGGTCTGGAGAGGAAGCCTCATAAGGAGCGACTGAGGTCACTCGATTTGTTCAGCCTAGAGAAGAGGAAACTGAGAGGAGATATCATTTGTGGTCTTCAGCATCCTCCTGAGGTGAAGTAGAGGAGCAGGTACTGATCTTTCACTCTTGTGACAGGACTTGAGGAAATGACAAGAAGGTAGGTCAGGGGAGGTTTAGGTTGGATATCAGGAAAAAGTTTCAGGCTTCCCAGGGAAGTGGTCACACCACCAAGTTTGTCTGAATTCAAGAAGCACATGGTGTGATTCTTGGGGTGTCCTGCACAGGGTCATGAGTTGGGCTGGATGATCCTGATGGGTCCCTTCAAACTCAGGTTCTTCTGTGATCCTCTAGATGCAACCATACAACCTAGTCGTCATCCAGTGACCAGCCCACCCATCAAAGCCATCTCTCCCCAATTAGAAGAGATGGATGTTGTGGAGGAACATGTCAAAGGCTTTACAGAAGTCCAGGTAGATGACATCCATACTCCTCACCTTATCCACTGATGTAGTCACTCCATGGCACTCTACTACTAGGCCGCTAGTTGATCTGTCAGGACTTGCTGTTAGTGAAGCCGTGCTGGCTATCTAGAGTCACATCCCTGATCTCCATGTGCCTTAGCACAGCTTCTAGGAAGTTCTATTCCATGGTGCTTCCAGGCACAGAGGTGAGGTCGCCACTTCCTGGGGGACTCCTTTCCAGCCCTTCCTAAAATGCATTCAATAATTCTCTTTTTCCGGTAACCCTGGACTTCACCTGCTGCCATGACTTTTCAAGAATCATGGAGTGTAGATTGGCAACTACATTAGACAATTCTGTCAGGACTCTGGGATTCCTCTCAGTCAGGTCACATAGACTTAGGTTCCTCAGGTGGTCACGAAACCAATCTTTCCCTGCAGTGGGAGAGACTTTGTTCCCCCACTCCCCATTCTGCTCTCTACCACTTGAGAGGTGTGGGAAGACAGATTACCAGTGAAGACTGAGGCAAAAAAATTGTGGAGTTCCTCACCCTTCCACTCATCCACTCACCCTTCCACTCATCCACTCTTACCAGTTTGCCAGTGTTGCTTCCTTTGACCTTACTTTTTTTGTTAATGTACTTGTCGAGGCCCTTGTTGTTCTTTGCACCCCTCACCAAGTTGATCTCCAGCTGTACCTTTTCTGACCCCATCCCTACTCAACCAGACAGCATCCCTATATTCTTCCCAGGTCACCTTTCCCTGTCTCCACTGGCTGTGCATTTCCTTCTTGCCCTTTTGTTTGACCAGCAGGTCTCAACCGAGACATCCTTTTCCAATTCCTCACACATGAGGATCCTGAGCCCTTGCACTCTATGGAAGGCATCCTTGAAGATTGTTATTTTCTGACTTCTTGTCCCTGAGGGCAGTTTCACAAGGGGTCCAACTAACTCCTTGAAGAGTGGGAAGTTTGCTTGCCTAAAGTTCATGGTCCTGACTTTACTTTTCACCTGTCCCATACCCCTCAGGTCTGCAACCTCAGTCTTTTTTTCCTTTTGTCAGTGTTAAATCATATGGCTGAGTAGAATGCACTGCTTTATCACTGATGGTATAGGATTAAGAGCTCCATAAAAAGACAAAAAAGCATAACCTTCAGCAAGAGAAATCTGAGCAAGACTGAGCAACTTCATAAATGAAGTTCTCTGCATCAACTCCTACAGCATTCTTTGCTTACTCAGACAAAAAATCATGTTCCTAGGGGACTGACATTCACCCTCCTCCCCAACACTCCCACAACACACTTTCCTCCTTCTGTTCAATGGCCACTCTGCTGTGTCTGCTTCAGTAGCTCTCTGAACATGACCTGTGACGGGCCTCTTTCACCCTCACATTGATTCAAACATGCTTGACTATAACAGTAAGACACATATTAGTCACAGTAGTAACAGATGGCAATAAATGCAAAACCTCTCCCCATATTTCCTTATTTTGCTTTCAGACTATGGTGCAGAAGCAAGCTCATTGCTGCAAGCTTACAGCACCATCATGAATTAACCTCTACTGAAGGCGAGAGACACAGTTAGCAAATGCCTGAAAAGAATTCCAGAGAAGCCTGTGGAAGGCTGATGGTAAAAAAAAAATGCTTATTTATTTACAGACTCTCAATGGCACACCAGAACATCTGCCAAACACAGATATACATAGATAGCATGGCAGGCTAGAAAAGGACAGGCATTTGTTTACTAAAATTAACAGCACTTGCTAGACCTCCTTTCAGGTTCACTCTGGCTCATCTTGCAAGATGAAAATAAAACCAATAAATACTGTCCTTCATAAATCTCAAGGACAGAACAAGATGTTAAAGATGGTACTTAAAAAACCTGAAATAGATTCACTGCAAAAGGCTTGAGGCAAGATTAAAAGCATATCCTTGATAAGAAATCTAATCACACAGTCCAGGAAAGCCACATAAAAAGGGACTTTTCTTTTTTCTAAAGACTTTTTTCTTTACATAAAAAGAACATTCAGTCCAGGAAATCTACCAAAAAAAAGAATATTCCTGCATTTCCCAAAAAGAACTTTGCCCAGTGTCCATTTTGCCAATTTCTCTGATGCTTCAACACATGCCTTACTAGCCTCCTATCAAGTATCTGAACATTCAGTATAATTTTCCTAGATTTAGGTCTTAAGCAGAAAGCATCTTGATCTTACAATATGAAGACGTATTATTCATTACATATTGTAAATCCCTGCCTTCTTTGCTTATTTATGACTTGAGATCATTCTTTGTCCGACAGCAATAAACATATATGTGAACTGGAACACGGTGAAGAAAAAAGGAAAAGGTAATTAGCACGACATCCTAACAGAAAACTCAGAAAAGTTTACAGAACTTACCAGTTCCTTCTGCTGTTCTTGCTGTTTTGTCAGAATTGGCCCTCATTTTGACCATGCTAGGTGTTGAAAAGTGTTCGGCTTGCTGAGCAGGTTCTAGGGTAAACATTACCTCCTGTTTCCCTAGCTTGCAAAGACACCTTCATCGGATTACTTGCATCCAGCACAGCTCATGAGACAGGTCTGGCATCAAGATTGAGCTGGTGGTCAGACCTCTACTTAGGCCCCCACAGTAAACAAACATGCATGTCAAAAATCCAGAGAATTTCTTCTGCAGAACTGCATGGTGGTACATATTTACTTGTTTTAGTCTTTCTGAACCATTCCAGACACTCACAACACTTATTTTACTATCCCCTATCCATTTGTTACTGTAACTCCACAGTAGAATGTTAGAGAACATTATTCCCTCTTCTCAGATTTAGGAACCTCTATTTGTCTTTCTGCTTTTCACAGGAACATGTCCATACCATATACACTCACTCAAGATACTCATAGCCCTTATACCTTCTCACCCACATGAGTTGATCATTTTCTCCAAGGCAGCTGTGAAAAATTAGTAGGTGAAAATCTCTTCAATCAGTAAGGATTTTGGTCAGCTGAATTTAAGCCCATGGACAAGCCTGACTTCAGGATAAGGAATTGTAGCATTATGACTGGAAGTTATTACAGGCACAGAACTCAGGGACTGTCTGCATATATTTGCCATACTGATGCAGTAAACTTTCTGCCTTGGAAAGCGACTTATCATTCTGCCAACAGTTTAGTGACGCTACTTTTGTTGATGACTGCCACCCCCCAAATATTTTTGGGCAATCTTGACTTCTGAAGAAAAGGAGATGTTATGCAAAGCCAATCTAAATGCTTCCACATCAGAACACAGAAACAAGTTCAAAAAATGCTGATATCTATTAAATTCATTCAATTCTACAAATACACCATAAATATCATTGTCCACTGTTGTGTTTTCCTAATCTAAGTTTAAGTAGTTTTTAGAAGTCTGCATTACATATCTTTCAAGCCACTTGATACCTTAGGTTCAGCAAAAGAAGACGTTAACTTTTTAACTTGTCCACAATAAGCAAGCACAGAAAAGTAAAACAGAAAGCACAGAAGAAAACCTTTTTAGATGCTGAAGTACTTTACAAGGGAAGAGCCAGAAACTTTGTCACATTTTTTAAAATCAAAATTATCCTTGTAAATGCATATCCAGTTCAAAAGGTGAGAAAAGAACTACTCTGCATTTAATATGCTTCACTCATTTCAACTTGAGTTATTTTCAATATCCATCAGATAAAAAGTACCATCACACATAGAAAGATGCTTTCCTCTAGACAGCAGAATCATGCTGCCTTTCAATATAATTATAAGGAATATGCAAGGAACTTACCTTTTACACCACCAAATGGGCCATAAGTCATATTACAAGCAGTTCTCTGAAGATTGTGCTCATACATCAGTTTGATCTGATACTGGTTCCCATGCTCCACATTCCCCTGAGTTCCTACAAAAAAACAAAGGGTAAATATTTATTCATTTGAACCACACATTGTGGAAGGAGTAAAGGAGTATCAGTGTAAACAATCTGTAGAAAATCTAACTTAGTTTCTAGTGACTTTTGAGATATGTAGGCTCACACTGCCCCTTTCTGGAAAAAAAAAAAATCACTAAGCTACAAAATTCCTAAAGGCCAAAACCAGAAATAAGGTTCCATTATACTAAACACAGTCTAATTACCAAATTATATTTACCAAATATATTTATTTACAATTACCATTATATTTACCAAATAGCCAGAGAATCTTATGATTCTCTAGCTATATGGTAAACATACTATATCCAACAGCCAGCTTCAGCTGCAATAGTTTTTGTCTCAAATTAAGCTGTAGCTGGTCATTAGCTACCATTTGACAAAGGTGTGTTTAGGGAACACTCATCACTTGCCTTTATTTTACCTGAAACTGAATGGAGTGATCACCAATGCAAAGATAAACGATAAACATATGGTAAAAAAAAATTTTGTGATATACATCACATTGTCTGAGAAGGTGTGCACGAATTTTAATTTCCCGACTCCTTCAAGGAACTAGCAGAAAATAAAAGTCTTTCTAAAGAAACTGAAGTTCCTCTTTCCAAAATCAAGTTTTCCTGAACCCCATGAAGAAAGTTTGTTACATAAAGTAATACTTAAGGACCAACATTAGCAAACAAAAAAAGTAAACTAAAACCTTTGAGAACAATCACATCAGCTGGGAAAAAGGTGTTCTGCACTAAATCCTACACAGCTTTAATTATACAAAGATTACTCCAACAACAACTTAACATTCTATGAAAGATTTGTAGCTTATGGTAACATTTTAGGCAATTTTTTCAATCAAATCAAATACAGTTTTAAACAATTACCCCTAAACCAGGCCCACGTGAGGGAAAAGACTGGAATAGACATGTGGGGAAAAAGCTCTGCTGAGTAGTAACTAGCTAATCAGCAACACTTCAGGATAAACAAGTTAGAAAGTCGTCAGTCTGTGTATATTGACTGTAACAAAATATCAAGGCCATACTTTAGTCAGCCCTGAAGGATGCTTTCATTTGTCAAAAGCAGCAGCATAGCGATTTCTATTATGAATAACAGATATGCTAACATGTATAAAGCACATAAAGATTCTACTTTATGAAAGTGTAATTTGCCTTAAAAGCATAAAGTAATGATAGTTATTTCTCAAAGGAGCTTGTTTGAGAGTACCCACTCAGATGACAGAAATTACCATTAAAGCATGAATGCTTAGATTAATATGAAAAGTCTATTAAAAGATAGCAAAATTTTACTTTTATTATTACTGAACTGCTTAAGCCATGTAGACCAAACAGCAAATTATAACTACTAAAGACTTCTAGACTTATCATATGCTCTTAATGCAAATTTTAAAATAAATTGTTTTAATAAAAATTGTACTGGTAGGCTACAATCCTAAGGCATAAACACTATTACAGCAGAGAGAAAACTGCAGTACATTTCTAAGAATCCTTCCTCAGCAAAGACCACTTTCACAGATGTCTCCACATAGGCAAAGAGAGCACATTTTTGTAACCTAACTACAAGGCTGTGAATGGGAAACAAGTGGCTCCTACAACAAAACCATGCTCTTGTAATGAAAGGAATCACAGACTGTGTCCCTGCATGGAGAAAATGAACAATCCCGCGTTGTCTATTGAATTTTGAAGATGAGCGTACCATTAATAAATCTCTTAAATCTGTGCTTTGCTCTGACCATATAGAAGAAAAAAAATACCAAAGCACAGAATATGTATTTTCATCACTAGGTCTTAACATACAGAGAGAGAATATCATTCAGTATTTCCAGCCAAAGGCAGTCAAAGGAAAAGGATTTAAGACAAAACACAGTAGATTCACCTTCTTACCAGTATTAACCTCCTGTCTTCTCATGGGCTACCTTACCAATGTTCCAGCTTTCTAAAAAATCATCTGGACTTCTGAGTTCAGAAAGCATGGTAATTGTTAAGTTTTAAAGAGCTAAGTAGGTTGGCATTATACAACCATTTGTTCATTAGCATGTTGAACAATAACATCAATTCATAAAAACATAATAAGAATTAGTTGCTCACAATAACTGCTAACTACAGACCATCACACAGCATCTCAAGCATGGAGCAGATCAGCAAATCTAATTACTAATGTCTCCTCTTCATACGTGGGCTTGAGTGAAAGAACATGACTGCTGAGCTAACACTGTATATACCAAGTGTTACATTAACCTAATCCAAACTTTAGAGCACACTTAAAATCACTGGAAAGCTTGGATCTGTAAACTAACCTGAAACAGCATACACACAGAGTTTTCGGCAATGCAACACAGCCAGATGAAGTCCTTCAGTACCACTGTAAAGAAGAGTATAAAACAGTATTTTCAGATAAATTTGAATAGAATTCATACAGGATAAAATTCAAGTAGCATGTTGAAATTGCTCTCACGCATAGGCCAAATGCAAAGGTTTGAGTGTTAGATGCTAGTATAAAAACTCAGAAGTACCAATCTTCCTAAATTCACGCTGAAGTATTTGGAGTTAATTTCAAAATCAAAATGAATCCTTAAGAACATAATTTGAGATTCAAATATGAAGAGCAACCTAACTATTTTCCCAGTTTAGTTTGAAACAAGGTGCTGTTAATCCTTCATGGAGGGACAATATGCAGATCCCTCCAAACAAGCATTATTCAGCAATATTGGACATTACTATTTTAAATTCACTTTTGTACTAGCTGCATGGAACCTTCCAACCCTCACATTCTTCTTCCTCCAAACACAAATAGTATTTCTAGCAAAGTACTTGTGCTGTAAATACAGAAAAAGTTTTAGCTCACTTCATAGAGTAAGACATCATCATTCCTGCAAAGAGTCACTCCATGAGTACTTGACCCTTTGGTCTCAGAGCATGAATCTTTCCCATAGTTAGTACAGGTTTTACTTTCATTTTTTAAATCCAAATCATGCTATAGTATAAGAAGTTCAAAATTAAAATGAATCCTTCAAGAACTAATTACTAAAATAAAGCTTTCCTAAGTAGATTCCCTTACAGAGAATTATCTATAAGGTGTTTTCCTTAGAGTCACAGTATATCTCCTCTACCTGGCCACTTGTTCCCACTAAATTCATTGGAATTAAGGATCTTCTATCCTCTACCAAACAGGAAACAATTGGCCAGTATTATATCCTAGACCATAACAAGTTAGTCAAGTATTCTTAATGCCTTAAAAGATAACTTTCAACATTAAGTTTTTCCTGTTCAACACGCTTTGAAAAAACTGTATAACTATCTGGAAGATTATCCTCTATATATACCTTAAGTAAAAATTCTCTTATGTGAAGATGATTCAAGCAGCCTATCAAATGCATATTATAGAATTCATAGATATGATTAATAGTTGTGACAGAGGAGGCACAAGTGACACCAAAGAAGGCTTTGAGCATCAGCACCTTGTTATCTAAAAGCCTCTCACACTTTCTCTACATAGTCTCCCATGGGCAGCTTCACATGGCTCTGACTCTTTCTCTCCTTCTTCTCGCTTCCTTCTGCAGTTCTGGCTAGCTCCTTCTTGTCCCTAGCACAGCCACCTAACCCTGTCTGTCCCTCATACAACATCTTACCCTTTCTATCCCTCACGTGACCTCTTATCCCTTTCTCCTCCCAGCAGGGCCAGCAGGCTCCAACTGACCCTCTACAGCTAACTCACTCTTTTATCACAGCCATAGCTGTGAGGGCAAGGCTGTTCGCACTCTTTGGTAATTAACACAGCTGCAATGTATCAGGGGCAAGACTGCCTTCAGCACTACCTGTCTTTCTACATAGTTGTCCATCTAGAAACTGAAAACTCACCCTCCAAAACAAAGGAAGAAAATCACATCTAAGATGTAAATAAACAGCACCATAGCCTGCCATTTACTTACGAAACAAATTTTCCCACTTCCACCTGCAATATTGGTTCTCGCAAGTGCATTTCCAAGAGCAAGTCTTCAGGCTGGACTTCATCTCCAGGTTTCACAGGATGTGGATTAAAGATTCGGAGATATCCCTTATAACTGCCCACAATAACTTTATCTAAAAAACAACAAAAAAACGCACAAACAAAAACAACACATAGGAAACTACACAATACAATGGCACACATGGAATTCAATTTGCTGCAGAGTGCTTCAAATAATACTGTAAAAAGATAGAATATTGATGTGATTCAATTAATGTTCATTATGCTCTGTCTTGTAGTTTAACTTTAGCAATTATATTTTTTGCAGGTCTGTGAATATCTGTCAGCACCAGTGATAACAGAAATAGGATTGAGTGTTTATGGGTAAGAATCAGGGAAAGGGCCAATGAGGCAGATGTCATGGTGGGAGTCTGTTACAGACCACCCAACAAGGACAAAGAGGCAACGAAATAGTCTGCAAGCAGCTTGAAGAAGCCTCACAATCACCAACCCTTGCTCTTGTGGAGGACCTCAACTTACCAGATATCTGCTGAAAATATAACACAGCAGAGAGGAACTGTCTAGGAGATTCCTGGAGTGTATGAAAAATAACTGCCTTACACAACTGGTGAAGGAGCCAACTAGAGAACGTGCCCCACTGGATTTGATGTGTATGAACAGAGAAGGATTTGTAGGCGATGTGATGGTTGGAGGCTGTAGTGGGCACAGGGATCACAAAATTTTATTTTCGATTCTTCGAGAAGGAAGGAGGGAGAACAGCAGAACAGCTGTCATGGACTTCCTGAGTGCAGACTTTCACCCATTTAGAAGACTGGTTGACAGAGTCCCTTCAAAGGTGGTCCCAAAGAGCAAAGGGGCCCAGGAAGGCTGAACATTTGTAACAAAGGAATTCTTAAAAGTTACAGGAGCAGGCTGTCCCCATGAGCCAAAAGACAAGTTTGCAGCGAACCACCATCCTGGCTGCACAGAGCTTTGGCTGGAACTCAGGAAAAAGAGAAGATATGACCTTTGGAAGAAGGAACAGCTGAATCAGGGGGGCTGAATCAGCTGAATCGTAAGGTTATGCAGGAAGAAAATTACAAGGGCCAAAACCCCCAAATAGAACTTAATCTAGCTACAATAAAAATGTTTCTATCGATACATCAGCAACAAAAGGATGGCCAAGGAGAATGTCCATTTTTTATTGAATATGGGGGGAAACATAGTGGCAAAGGATGAGGAAAAGGCTGAGGCATTTAGAGCTGCCTTAGAGCTGACTTAGACTTTGCCTAAGTCTTCAATAGAGTAACAGTTGTTCTCAGGGTACCCAGCTCCTGAGCTGGAAGACAGGAACACGGAGCAGAATGAGGCCCCCATAATGCAAGGGGAAATGGTCAGCAATCTGCTACATCACTTAGACGCAAACACAAGTCTATGGAGCCAGATGGGATCCACCCAGGAACACTGAGAGAGTGTGGAAGTCCTCACCAAGCCACTCTGCATCATTTATCATCAGTCCTGGCTGACCAGGAAGCTCCCAGTTGATTGGAAGTTAGCAAATGTGATGCCCATCTACAAGGGTGACAAAGAGGATCCAGGGAACCACAGGCCAGCCTGACCTCAGTACCAGGGAAAGTCATGAAGCATATCATCTTTCGTGCCATCATGCAGCTTGTATGGGACAACCAGGGGATCAGACCCAGCCAGCAGTGGTTTAGGGCAGGTTCTGTTTGACCAACCTGATCTCTTTCTATGACAAGGTGAATTGTGGATGTTGTTTACCTCAGCTTTAGTATACCTTTGACAGCATTTCCCACAGCATTCTCCTGGAGAAACTGGATAGTCAGGGCTTAGGTAGGTGCATTGCTTGCTGGGTAGAAAGGTGGCTGAGCCCAGAGAGTGGTGGTGAATTAAGTTACATCCAGCTGGTGACCAGTCACAGGTGACATTCCCCAGGGCTCAGTACTGGGGCCAGTCCCATTTGATATCAACAACCTGGATGTGGGGATCAAGTGCACCCCCAGTAAGTTTCCTGATGACACCAAGCTGGGTGGGACGGTTGACCTGCTGAAGGATAGGATGGCTCTACAATGGGTTGAGGCCAATTGTATGAGGTCCAACAAGGCCAAGTGCCAGGTCATTCACTACAGTCACAACAACCCCATGCAACACAACAGGCTTGGGGAAGAGTGGCTGGAAAGCTGCCCAACAGAAAAGATAGGGTGACTGTTGACAACAAATGGAACATGAGCCAGCATGTGCCCAGGTGACCAAGAAGGCCAATGGCATCCTGGCTGGTATGAGAAAGTGTGTGGCCAGAGAAGTATTGCCCCCCTGTATTCAGCACTGGTGAGGCTGCACCTCAAATACTGTATTCACTCTCACTACAAGAAAGTCATGGAGATGGTGGAGCATGGCTAGAGAAGGGCAACAAAGCCAGTAAAGTGCTTAGAGGTGCACCAGGGGCTGTAAAAACCTAGATGGGATATTCGGAAAAATTTCACCAAAAGGGTTGTGAAGCACCGGAAGAGACTGCCCAAGGAAGTGGCTGAATCCCCACCCTTGGTGGTTTTTAAAAGATGTGTAGACATGGTGCTCAAGGACATGGTTTAGCAGCGAACACAGAGTTTTAACTGTTGGACTCCATGATCTTAAAGGTCTTTTCCAACCTAAATGACTCTAATGAATTTCTACTGAAAAAGGTTGTACACCAAATCAGTTACAGCTCAACTTTATTCAAACTGTCCTGAAAAGGAAGAATCTTACATTAAAATAATTTTAGAAGAGTACGGCAGCAAGAAGGCAAACTCAAGCACCTCTACTGGGCAAAAACAAAATTCCAAGGTGATCATGATATCATAAAGACACCAAGAATTTATTAATTTAAAAAAATACACACACGAAAACTCTCCCTGACAGCAAAGATCATTTCATATTATTAATAACTACACAGAAATGCAGAGTTTACTCAAGCAGAGTCACATACTTCAATCATCACTTATTTTCCAGATCAAAAGGGTCGTTTATTTGTTTTTCTAAATTCTTAACTTTTTAGCTCTCCCCTTCTTTTTTCTCCCCTTAGGTTTTTACAAGTCACAATGTGCTTGCTCCCATGACTAAATGAAAATTCTTTATTTTAAAGATATCTACAATTGAGGGAATAAGAAAAAAAATCCTGATCTAGTGAACACAAGCAAGAATTAACATATTTAGCAGCATACAAATATAAAAAGAGAGCACTGAATTTGTCTTCTTAAGCCTACAAGAACACATTAAAAATAGCAGACCTAAAACTAACTAGCCAACTAGCCTGGCTAACAAGCTTTTGGCATGCATTGGTCAAAGCAAACCTATAGCTGTATGGCTTAAAAGCCAGCAATTTTAAGTCTGAATTTACCTTGTCCACTGCCACTATTATCAACATCAGCAACACACAGACAGCCTTGGTCAAATTCTTCCTTTTCTCCAAGTATGGTGGACCACCAGTCTCTAGCTTTAAACAAGGACATTCTTCTTTACTGAAAAGGAAACAAACCACTGTTAAAGTTTATACTAGTACATGCAAACGTTTATACAAAAACTTTTTGTTTATTACCAACAGGTTTCCTTAAGTATGTTATACCTCTCAGTTTCAGAGTGGGCTACTGTGAGCTAAATAAATGTTAATTCCAGGTGTCTGGACTTGCTGGTTACACAGTTCAGAAAACAACCCCAGGAATCTTATAGTCATTAGTTAAATTAGTTGTTATAGACACGGTAGACACGGCTAGTTACATGAAGAAAATGCCACAAAACAACAGACTTTTAAAAACTGTTAAATGCTAAATGCCTTCCGTTACAAGCACTTAGTAATAAAAAGGTTTTCAGTCAGAGAACTGAGGTCTCTTCTCTTACCAGCACAAAAAAAAAAAAAAAAAAAAATCCTGATGCAAGTCTTCTGCAAGAGAAATTATTTTTAGACAAGTAAATGGAGACACAAACAGACGACATCAAAACTTCCACTGCATAATCGCCTTGAAGATGCTCCAGTGACACGACTAAAGAACTCGGTCATACAGGGCACAAATCAGCTTTTCTGCTCCCTACCTGATGTTATTTTAAGAAGGGGGGAGGGAAGGAGCGAGGAGACTAATCCCTTTGCGGGCAGCTTGACAATAACATTATCCTAGTTCAAAACTCACAGCCCCGTGCCTATGGACCCGGACACGCTCGATGCCCGCACAGGAGCCGACGGGTTGTCATGCACCGGCAGCTCCAGCGGGAAGAAGGGCAAAAGACGAGATTCGGAATAAACACAGCCTGCAAACATGAGCCTTTCCTCTCTCAAGGAAACCAAGTCCGGCAAACAAAAACTCTTATTTTCCACCTTTTCCCCGTCGCTAAGCCCGCCAGGCAACCCGCCGCCGCCGAGTGCAGGCTGGCACAGCACAGCCCTCCACACACATCCCCTCACTCCCTCCTGCCCTCCCTCACAGAGTCCCTGAGCAGCACGCACAGCACCTACACCGAGCCTGGGACACGGACGGACACGGACACACACAAACACACACACAGAGAGAGAGAGAGAGAGAGAGAGAAAGACAGACAGACAGACAGACAGACACACATCCCCGTGGAGCGGGAGAAGGGAGACGGAGCCCGGCGGGGGCTTACTTGGGCGGGAGGCGACAGCTCCCTGGCACGGCGCAGTCCGAGCCGCCCCGGGGCGGNTCCCCGTGGAGCGGGAGAAGGGAGACGGAGCCCGGCGGGGGCTTACTTGGGCGGGAGGCGACAGCTCCCTGGCACGGCGCAGTCCGAGCCGCCCCGGGGCGGCAGCCCCGCTTCCTCACAGGAGCTCCTCGCTCAGGCGCGGGCCGAGGCGAGGTACAGAGCAGCAGGGCTACAGGCGTATTACCACCGCCGCCGCCATCTCCAGCATCCTCCTCTCCCCACCGCAGGCACCAACCGCTCACCACCCCACGCCCCGCCCAAGGGAGAGCTTGGGAAATGTAGTTTGGGAAGCGGCGCCATGGGCCGTTGGGCTGTCTCACTTCGTCCTGTACTTGGGGGGAAGAGCAAAGAAGAGAAACATTTCTTTTGTATTTTCTGAGAGGAGAAAAAATACCACCAACCCTAAGCATTCTACGGCTTGTGGTTTTTCTTCTTCAAACCCCTTACGGAAACCTCTTGCTCTCGAGACTCCCAGGTCCACCTGTGCGTCCACCCTTTCCCTCCCCTTTTCCCCTGTGGCGTGGTAGGGCCGGCGAGGGGTTGGGACAGCGGGGCGCGTGCGGTGCCGTCGTTGCCAACCCGGCGGCCGGTCAGGGAGGACCCGCTGGGGTCCCGCTCCTTCGGCCACACCGAGGGCGCAGCCGCGCTTACCCGCAGCGGCTGCCGGCGCCCCGGGAACTCCTACCATGGACAGGACCGCCGTGGCCAAGATGGGAGCGGTGGCGAGCGCCAGCGTGTGCGCGCTGGTGGGCGGGGTGGTGCTGGCGCAGTACATCTTCACCATGAAGAAGAAGACGGGTAAGAAGACCAAGATCATCGAGATGGTACGTGGTAAGAGGCCGAGAGTCCCTCGGGCCCCGGACGCACGCCCTTTTCCTTGTCCTTCTCCGGCGGCCGGCAGCTCCCCACGGCCGCCCGCGCAGAGCCAGGCGGATATGCCTTGGGGATATCTGGAGGGGCAGAGGGGGGACCTGGAGCTCAGTTTGGGATTTCTGTAAGGACAGGCGCTGGAGCAGCTGTTCCACCTCAGCGTGACCCACTAGCACGGAAAAGGTGCGTGTGGAAAGGGTCTGCGCCATCCTGCCCTGTCCTGTCCGGCCCGTATGTACCTGTAGGATACATACGTACCCGTGGGTCTTGGTGGTAATTTACAAGCTTGCTTCCAGTTTGTTTAAACGCAAAATGGACACGCACACACACGTGTTCAACCATCTGTTGAAACTGGGAAGCACAGTCTGTTCACGGTTACTATAAAAGGAAGATGGAGCTCGCTCTCTCTTGCTGCCCTTATTATACTTGTTGTTTAGGAAGTTGTTTAAATATCTGCTTATAAATGAATGGGTCGGAAAAGATCTTAGTTTGGACAGCGTGCTGATTATGTTGAAGTCCTTCAAATTTTGTGATTTGGACACCGCCATACCGAAGAACTGAACTGAAATCGTCAAGGCACTTGATGTTAGATAATGGGTATCTTGTGATCTCCCTTGCTGAATTTTACTGAAAGCTCCGATGAATTTTTATAATTGCACGCGGAAACAGATTTTAGTAAGAGCTAGGGTTCCGTATGTAAATTGCAAGCTGTCTAAGTACTCACTTGGCCATGCATTGCCATGCTTGCCAGTGGAATTCACGCGGTGCAGTTTATGATAACGTGGGTCCAAACAATTCTACTCTGAGTTTTTGCTAATTGTGGAGGCATCACTTGCTGTTGAAAAAAAATATTGTTTCTAGTCATCAGTCATGTCATCTGACAGTTTGGAGGGGGATGCCTTGCTTTCTTGTTTCTCCAAGGCCTCTTCCAACAGCTTGTGTGAGAGCAGAAAGTTTGGATTGACACTTTAGGGAAGTTTTAGACCTATTTCTGTGGAAAGGCTTTGGATTCTATAGTAGGATTTAAAAAATTCATTTGAAAACTTACAGTGGCCTAACACTGGTTAACTATAAATTTTATTTTTTTAATTCTAGTACTATAATATCAGAACTTGCTTGTGAGTTATGTGGACAATAAAATAACAGCATCTAAAAGCTTGATCATATGAGTGCTGAAAAGGCAAATGCAATAGTTTCACTTATGTTCATAATAACTGATTTAAGCTGTAGTTCGGAAAGTACCTAATAATTGCTAAAATGTACTTATATGAACGTTCTGCCCAATGTTTAAGTGGTGCTTTGGCTCGGAAGGCTTGAGCTTTGCCAAGATTTTGCCTTTGGTAAGAGAAAAAATCATTATGCCAATGCTAAATCAATTTCTGGTAAGTGATTTTCTGAAGTATGTACTTCAGATAACATTTTCAGAGCTATGTTCTTGGACAAACCTATGATCCTAAGTAGATATTTCCAAAATTCCACTTCTATGGTTAGAGCTTTTCTTAGCTTTAAAATGCAAGGGGGAAATGAAGTTTGTTGAAAGCATGTCAGATTTCTCATGCAGAAACATGTTATCAGTTGGATGGAACACATTCACACTCAGAGAGTGAGCATTTCAGCTGATATTCAGGTTGGCAGCTTCCTCAGCTAGGAAACATCCTTAGTTCTAAAGATGCAAGTCTTCTTTCTTAAGTAGTATTTTCTATGGACACATGTATTCAGGCTGTGCAATTTCTTTGAAACAGGTGAAATAGTTATGTAAACTTCATACCAAGGAGTTGAGTTTGTCATGTATGGGCAAAAATGTGTACATGTGTTTTACTTGAATATGCTGCATTCTGAAGAAGTTTCTTTTATCCACCAATGCAGATTTGATTCAATGTTTGTCATTTACAAGACACTGTATCAGTTTTATTTTATGACAAGAGAGACCTTTCTTTGAGCTGTGGAGGAGAAGATGCTGTTTTTCAGTCTGTAACTTAGTCTAATTTAGGATGGTGGTAAGGAACAATACTGCCTTAATGAAATGTATTTTCTTCTAATACCAGGCTGGTCTTCTCTGTAAGATTAAAATTATGGGATCCTTCTTGTATTTTCATCAGAATTTTGGGTTCAAATTTTCTTTGGGGAACATTAAACTTTAGTTTTATATCCACATTAGACTCAGAATTACCTTGATGTATAACTATTATCAAAAGCAGGAGGGAGCAGGCCTATTTACACCTTAGTTATGTGAATGAAATATTATTTCATTATAATTAACTATAATAATACTTAAATTTTTTTTCTAAGTCAAAATAAAGATACATGAATATAAAACCCAAGTGTAAGTAGAAAAAAATACAGCTGTTATTCAGTGCTAAAAAGACAGAGACTTTTACAAATCAAATAAAACATCTATAATGAACTAAATCTATCAATTTAGTATCAAGGATTATGATGCCAATGTTTATTGTGAAGAAAAGTGGAAAGGATGCTCAAGCACTGTGGGAAAGGGTAACCCTCTTTCCCTCCTAAATAATGAAATCAAGTAATTCTTAAATATCTAGCTCACATTTCAGTAGATGAATTCCTTGAGCACAACAATTAGCCTGGTACAGAAATTTAAGCTTGATGGAGACATCTTAAAATTACTTGATCTAATTTGATAAAAAAGGTTTAAGTTTATAAGTAAAATGTTAATATTGTGTCTTCATCCAAGGCGTGTAGTTTGTAAACAGGGAGTTTCCCTTAGGCACTCTTGAATGTGGACAGAGTTACTTCAGCTCCACTTCTGAAGTAACAGAGGCATTAATAATATTGGTCACATGAAGTTTCACTGTGTGGTAAGAAACAACCATCTCTCCAAGCCTTCTTTTATTACTTTGCACAGCCATGTTGCCAAGTCTGTGAAACTGTATGTGTGTTTCCACAGTCAGGTGAAAGCAAAAGTTAGCCACAAGGTTGCTAACATTAATTTAAAGGAATGGCTAACAATTAATTAGATTTCAGAGTAACTTTTTAGAAAATATTTCCCGGCTATTTTAGAACGCGATTAAACCTTTTAGTAAATCTTTTCAATTTATCAAGCCACAGACAAGTTTGCAATTAAGTTGTGGATTCACATACAGCAAATAGTTGTACTGCAAATATACTTCAATTTTTGATTACTCTTTGCTGAGCCTTTTATCAGCTCAGCAGAAAACGGGTGTTCACAAACTAGAATGAAAAACATTGTCTAAATCTTTCAAAAACATTCACCTGTAAGCAGTACCCAAATTAATTAAAATATGGAGTTAACATAAGAAAAACCTTCTTGGAGGTGTAACAGTATTTCTTGTTGTCTGTTTCATAAAAATCTTGGGTTTTTTTTTCAGTAGCTTGTTCCTCACTCTGGTTTTGGAGCTTTTTATTGTATTTTTTTAATTAGAATAAGAAACATAATAGAGGTTGTTGAAAACAGAATAGCAGAATACCTTAAACTGAGGCTTCCTCTCTCAGGTTTGTTGTCCAAAAAACTGGGCAAATGTGTAGTGACATTTGTCTATTTCTCCAATCTGCCCCTGAAGTGAGAGGTATAATTACATTATAAAGAGATTTTGTATCAAAGTTCAGCAACAACAAAGTAAAATCAACTGCAAAGTAGTTTCTCAGTTTACAGGAAACATTTCAACCACTCAACTGTCTCTGGGCAGTGCACTTTTTATTGTGTCAAAGAAGGAAACAAATTCATGGATTTTTGCAGTATTAGAGTTTACCTAGAGGGAAATAAGGAAATTAATAAGAAGCAAGGTAACTGCTATTTATCCACTTGCCTAAGAAATAAAGGAACATTATCTGTGAGTATGACTGTTAGAGGGGTTAGGGAGAGGGGGTATTTTTTAATTTATTTTTTTAATTATTATTTTCTTTTACCTAAAGGTAATTTAGGATGAGCTTTTCTTCATGTGACAGTCTCTGGTAAGACTGCCTTCTTGTTTCATAGGGAATAAGAGCATTTGTGATGAAGATTTTACAACTGGCAGCAATCACACAGCACTTCTTTATTCTTGTCTTGTTGCTGGTAACTAGTTGTTACAGTAACTGTGACGTTACTCTGGCAGGTTGACCTCCCAGTAGAGTGAAAAGCAGAGGAGTATGTAGTGTGTAACATACATATTCAGGAATCCAAGTGGTTGGTATTTGCAACTCCATATATACTTATGCCTATACAGAGCTGAATAAGGGTTTGAGTCTGAGTAAACTGGAATCACTAAAAGGGGAATGGAAGGAAGATGGAATCCCTCTAATGATGCCTTTGCAGGACATTGTCACTGTCTGCACTCGAGAGCAGTGATATGATCCACTTGGGAATAATATTGTTCAAAAAGAATGGTGCTGTGATATGTGAACCTAAGTAGTGAAAAGTGAAAGAACTGCTGAGACCTAATACCACTGGTACCTATTGACATGTGACTGAGAGCCCTTACATTACTAAAGTATTAGAATAGTTTTTAGATTATTGCTAACATTTTAAAACTAAGTTAAATTTGACATGAGTACTGGAAATGGTATATAACTATTTCTATAAACCTTGGTTTTGTTTAGACTGTATTCCTCAGTAGAAAATCAACTGACAGTGGTAGACACCAATTTCTAAAACAAGGTTGTTTTACCCACATGCTGTTTGCAGAGATAATCATAATATATGTCACCTAGATAATGCATGATACCAGGCTGCCTAAAAGAAGCCACTGTGCATCATATAAGTCACCTAACACGTGGCTTGTAAAGCAAGTTTTCACAGGGCAGGAAAAACCCTAAGGACAATGCATGTTGATACAACTTGGATACTCGTAACAGTGTTCATTCTCACTGGAAAATAATTCAGTTGGAAATTTAAGAAATTTGTATCCCAGGAGAATAAAAATTGACTGAATTCCATTGTTTTCTCCTCTCACTGTCAAAATTAGGTACATGCTAACATTTTACTTCATTTCGTATAGTAAGCTGATGCAACAATGCAGCTGTTTCAGAAGTAGGTTTTAATTTTCTGAAATTGCTGCTGCCTGTGTTGGGTTGTTTGTTTTGGTTTGGTTTTTGTTTTTTGTGTTTTTTTAATTCAGTAGGTCTTGAAACCTACATTCTTACAAGGGGGATGGGTATGAGAAGATTAATTAAATCTATAATTCTGCCCTAGTTTCTTTAGAACTCATTTATGCAAGTTATAGCAGTTATCAAAAACGTACTGATGATCTATACCTGAAAACTGAGTTCCAAGTAGTCAGTGTAGATGTGTCAGGATACAACATACATTGTAGGTATAGGCTCAGAAGAGCTTGTTTGCTGCTTTCTTTTGTCTTTCATGTAGTCTTTCTCCAAGACAGAAAAGCAGTCTTTCAGTTACTCATTCTGCTCTGAAATATATTTACATTTTAATAAATGCTTGGTATGTGTTAAGTCATATTTTTAAATGATTTTTCTCCTATTTATGATAGTTTTTACCAGTTGAGCTATAATGGCATCTGTCCTGTTAAACTCTTTTTACAGCTTAAAATCAATAGCAAATACTGCAAGTCTTAAACATGTTACCTTTAACTGTCAAACAATATAAGCAGGAATAAGGGATTTTTTAGTTTTTAGTCTGAATATGCATATCATTGCAAATCTGTTCATATTATGAGTTAAAGTTGCATAGCATTCCAATCATACATTCAGTCTTCACTTAACAAGAACTACCAGCTTTTATAAAAAGAATCTAAACTGATCAAATAAGCATTGAAGAGACCCAGGGTATGGATCCATGCATTTATAAGTAGGAGAATACTAGCAGTGAATTTAATAGCAATGTACCTGTAAATGTAAAAACATCACAATTTGTGTAAGTCTGGTCTGGAAACTTGCAAAAAATGCCTTAACTTTTGAAGTTCTTTCTTTAAAAAACCAAACAAACAAACAAACATAAAATCATACAAAAACCCCACCACGGCTGCCTTTTACCTTTTATTTTAACTTGCATGAATTATAACATACATGCAAAATACGTATTCTTTTCTGTGTTGGCTAGTTCCAATTTGCGGTAACAGCCTTCAAGCCGTCAGCCACCACCCCTCCCTCCATGCGTGCATACACAAGCGTATTGTGTGCAAGTGAACTGCAGTGTAGTCTTCACCTCCTACGAAGGGTTATTATTGGAGAGAGCTTAAGGAAAAGTACTAGAAGAGAAGCAGACTGTTAGCTTTTATTGCTGTGTTTTGGTGCGTTTGTCAGGGAGTAATTAATTTTCCCGATGGAAGTTTGGGCTGGTTGCGCTGCAGCAGACGGCTCCGAGCAGCAGGTGGCGCTGCCGTGTCTGAGGCGGTGGCCACTGCTTTGGAAGGAAGGTGTCCCTTCGGGAATCCTGGCCCGCAGTGATGGCTTTTCTCGGCCACTGCCCCACTGCGCTCAGACACGTTCAGCTGAACTGCTCCTGCTGCACCGGGCCCACAGCAGCAGCCACGTCTCTGCTGCCTGCCAGGTGCTCAGCGCTGAAATCGGGCTAAGCACACCTGAGAGGCAGGAACACCTCACAGCTATTCTTCCTGGCTTCCTTTCCTAACTGCTGTGCAGGGATAGAAGGCCAGATAAGACTGGGCAAGAGAGTCGTCTATATTGTCATGGAGGGTGTGTAAAATAAAAGTTGGGGCGTGAAGTCTGTCTGGCCTTCTTGCAGTCACGGCACTGTGCAGCCACTGATCTGCAGCGACTGCTTCTTCCTGGGGCACAGTCTTCATACAGCTCTTATCTTGACCAGTTGCTGGATGTCAGTCTCTTTCTCCCATCCAAAAGTCATCAATCATCAGGGGTCAGCTGCTGTAAAATATCAGAGAACTTATGATTGCAGTAGGCAAAATTTTAGTTCAATGTCTACCATGCATTAGCTTGACGGGCAGTGTGCCATTAAATTGCAATCTGTGGCTGTTTTGTTCGTCAACTCTTTCTTAGGTTATTTGTGTGGAGCTTCTAATGGTGAAGAAAAATAAAATCAGTGTCTATTAAAAGTCCACAAAAATTTTTAAATTTGGCTAATCATCAAGAGTGCTTTATATGAATGCCAAAAAAAAAAAAGAGAAGGCATTTTTCAGTACAAGTAGACATTTGTTTAAGGTTGTAGCACAGAAGTCAAAGAAGACACCATGTTTAAATACTCAAAGTAACTATATTATTTTCATTCACTAATATCTCAAAAGAATAGAGAATTGCACTGACTTACCTTAGAAAATAATTACAAAAATAATTTAAAATAACATTTCTCTAAATTATAGCAATAATACCTATTGCTAGAAGGAAATGTGGCTTCTACTTTCATATATCTCAATATTTTAAAAAATAATTAATTTATTTAATTTGTTATTTTATTTCATTTTTAAAGGGCTGGGGCAAAGCCCAGACTTGGATACTGAAGATTCATTAAGTGTCTGAATACAGACTTTTAGACTTCCTTAGCTGGGTTTGCTACCAAGAAAATTCCTGTTCAAATGTGCTTGTTCTTACTTGTTTCCCACTTGATAACTGTCATTTCCTTCCTGCACTCTTATATAAAGATTTGTTTGCCTGCTCTGCAAATTGGCTCACTGAAATAATCCAAGTTTATTTGTGGTTTAGTTTTTTTTTACCTAGGAGTTGTTTTGCTCCACCTTAGTCTGACACAGTGAATACCACTGAAATGTTCCATTAATCTTGTTCCCTTAAAGCTTTCACTCTTTGTCAGAAACTTACTAGTTATCAGACCAAAAATGTGATTTTTTCATTCAGCAGCTATTATCACAACACTTACTGTTATCAGCTGCATCTGCCTTTGCAGTATCAGTGATGGGTAAGCCTCAGTTTGGTCCACATGTTCCCATAGAAAAATTGTACGTGAAACTGAAGAGCAGGAATTAACACAAAGCAGAAGCAGTATCGGTACTTTAGCAGTAGCAGAGTGCAAAGAATAGCAGGGGTAGTATTATTACCTGTTGGTTTTGAACACTTCCAGAAAGCAAGTACACAGAGATACAAGAAATAAGTCATCCAAATGCATCTTTGAATGGATTCAGAAGTGAGAAACACCCATAAAACAAGGAGACATGGAGTCGAAACAATCCTTCATACCTCAAGTCATGATGCTTCTGCCTGTTACCTTTAAAAGGAATGTTTGGTAGCTGTATTTCATCTTTAGATTTAATGGAATTTTTTTTTCAAGAACTATAGAAAAGGGTTTGTAATCAAGGAGAACCTAACAGTTAAAAACTTCATTAGTTCCAATGTAATTTAATTGGAATATTATATTAGCACTACAGTCTTACATGTAGCATCTGGTAAGGTATTGTAGATTAAACTTTGTCCTGCTGACTTTGCTTTCAAACTAAGTCCCACAACTCCACTATTCAAGGGTCAGAGTTTATTTGATCTAGATACAGCATTCTTAGGCTTAGTGAAAAAAAATCTAAGCAGATTTTTTTTTCTTAGAAGCAGATAAGAGAAGAAGAGAATCAGCAGCAACTGCTTCAGTCCAAGCCTTGGCCTTTATGCAAATTCCATTTAGATAGTGTTACATGGGAAGCTTCTAGGGAAATAAGTTTAAGTTCTTTCAATGTATGTCCATGTAGATATATACAGGATGTTTAATTATAGAAGGTATACATGCGAATGTACAGTTTGGGGGGAAAATAGTATAGCTCATCAAAATTACCTTATTATGCAAGGTGAGCTTTTGCATACCTGATAGCTAATTAAGAATTAAGAATTTGGAAATGTACTACAGTATGTTTACATACTGCCAGTTCTTAGAGTTCTAAACTGTTTGCCTAGGTATTTTGAAGAAAGATTACTTTTACCAGCAGCCTCACCTGTAAGAATTCTTTAAGAAAACATTCAATTCTGTTTAGTGTGAGAGGAAAATGGATATTTCAGGCAGGCAGACTCCAACATACTCCATAGCAGTGTTAAAGGAAAATGAGAGTACCACTCAAATAAAAAAATTCTTATTTGTCAAAAATGAATTTTCTATACCTGTGTTCTCAGAAGAAGAACTGGCAAGAAAAAGGAAGGATGGAGTTAAAACTAAGATACTTGTGATCAAACTGAAACATTATGATGAAAAGCAAATTATTCTCCCTGTCATTAAATGTTACCAACAGGGAGTGTTGACTTGCCTTGCATGAAAAGTCTTAGCTCATACTGATAGAATCATCTGTCTCACAATGGTCTGTAACAGCGGCTCAAAGAAAGCATAGGAAAGGGGTGATTTGTCATGAATGTTTTTGCTAGAATGATTTCTCTCCTCCAGCAGCTTGTATTTCGGAGACAGTGTCTGTAATTTAGGATGAGGTTTTTTCGTTATTACCCAGTACCATTTTAAGGCTGTGTAAATTCACACTATCAGCAAAAAGGAATTCCACTTTTCTCTACTTTACCTAATTGTGTGACTTGTAGCTGACTCCTTTGTTTTGAGCCTGCATCCTCTTAATTTTAGTTGATGACCTCTGCCTGTTATACTGGAAGAGACAGTGAACAATCTTTACCGATTAACCCTTTCTAAGCTACCCTGTAATTTCCAGGTTAAGAAATACTAGTAATATTCAATTGTTCATTGTATGAATCTTTTTGCATGGCTCATTCTTAGTGCCCCTCTCAGGGCCTTTCCAGTTCTAGTCTATTCCCTGTAAGGTAGAGAAACCAGAACTGGTTTTGGTATTTAAGCTCCAAGTTAATAATGGATTTATAAAGATTTTGTCCAGAAAGCCCTGCTGAGAATAGGCATCAGTGAAATGTATGTATGAAGGCCAAGAAAAAAGCCTCCATTTTCTCCTGCTGAGCAATGAAAGGGTGTCACAAACTTGAGTTCTTCTTTCAATCCTGGTGCTTTAGAAGCTATTTTTAAAATTGTAGTGTAATGTAATAAACTGTATTGATCTGAACTTGCTTACATTTAGAATATTTTTATATTCTTTCTATTTTTTTTACAAGGGCAGTAGAGAAACAAGATTAAAAAAACCATCAGTTTAAATTTGGCTAGGTAGGTATGGTATTTCCTAGATAGTCATTAGAAATGACTGAAGATGTCTTCATCATTTCTAGATACTCACTGATAACTAAATAACACATACCTTTTATTTTAGCCTGCCAGTTGTTAATTAAAGGTTAATTCTTTCCACAGTGAGGGAATGGCAACTAAGCACAGAGATGAGGTGATTCCCTAACATACAATCAGCAAAAAAAATGCCTATCCTGAGCTGTATTTATTCACCCCAGAACATACAGAACTGTTCTGTGTGTTTTGTACCTCCTATATTCTCTCAGACAAAATTCTTGCCCAAACTAGTAATTGACAGGATCACATGAAATATTGGAAAGGTAGACCCTAGTTACTATTAGTTCTTCATCTTCTTGTAAGATTCAAAATTTCTGTTGATCTATAACCAGCAGAAATCTCTTCTTTTAGAATGATTTTGTAAGCACAAGAAGCAGCTGCATAAGGGACAATGATGCTGCAATATCTTTTTTTCTCTCATCAGAGAGATGTATTAAACACAAGAAGAAATGCTTAAAGAGTTGTCTTAGTGTTTATGTTGACATTAAGCTTTGTGTTCAGTACAGCCATAAATGGTGAGACTATTAGATGATCACCAGTTTTCTCATGAGCTGTAAAGAAAGCTGGATCTCTGATCAGATCAAGAAAATGTCTATTAAAAAAGGTGTTGAATTTGTCTTGTGACACCATTCAGTTTAAGATCCTCACCTTCTTAGCATGTGTTATCTCTGGATTTATCACAATTTGTTGAATTCAGTCTTTAATATGTTCTTAGCACTTTTTCATAAAAAGTGCTTTTCAAGCTCTTTCTTTTTGGAATTGCTTGCACTCCTCATAAGTGATTTCTATGACAGACACACACGTTCATATACAAATCATAGTTCCGTATCGAATCATTGCAACCGTATATGTGACTAGCATGGGTTTTTACACCAAACCTGTACCGCAAAGATAAGTGGTATCCAAAATTCCTGCAAGGCAAACTTCTAAACTTTTATGTACCCCAGCTTCATCAAACTGACCATTGATCCTACTTTCCTTGTAATTGTCACAGATATAAAAAGCTATTGCTGGAACCATTATGCTGTTCATTAACTCAGTTCACCAGGGCATAAATAATAATCATGTTTGAGTACAGTTGGTTGTATTGATTCCTTTCTTCTGCTTGGTCTTGGTACTTGAGTACCAAGGTTCAGGTACCTTTCCCTGTCTCATGAGGTTATATCAAGTAGACTGTTTTGGAAAATATGTACTAAGTAAACTTATTGCAAAAGCAAAATTAGACAACAAATACAGTTCTTTAATGTTTAAAATTGATGCCTACAATAAAGCAAGATAGTGTTCAAGTAAAGCTGAGCAACATACTGAATATATGGGGATATATTCAAAAGTCGTTCAGTTGTGGTAGGAATATTTATTTTGTTTATATTCATATTATAATTCCTAAACAGGAATAAAAGCTAATAATAATGAAAATACACTAGCTAATGTTTACACTGCAAACAGGATTCAATCACCTCTAAATGTTGTAGAAAATATTCTTAAAAGCTATGACATCTTTCCTGATCTTTAGAAGTTTATGTCAGTTTAGTTGAAGTATTCAATTTATTAGTTAAGGAAAAAGTGCAGCTTACTTGCTTAGGCAATATACCTGTGCTAATTCTTTCCACAAATGCAACCCAGGTCACGGGTGTGGAAGGAGTGGTAGAACCAGCTTTTCTTTGCTTTAGACTAAAACTTGCAGTGCTTCATATTTGAGAGCATCCTTTACAAACCAAGTTCACCTAACACACGAGCATATAAAGTTCAACCTTTTCCCAGTCTTATATAAATTATAAATCATCTAGTGTTTTCCGTGTTGTTCTTTTTGTATTCTCTCTCTTTTTCTGCGTAGAATATTCTGTAGTCAAGATATGGCCCTCAGCCAAAGCAAAAATGTTAAAATAGAATCTATCTGTTGAAATAACTACACCTCTCCAGTTCGTGGTTCTTAAAATATATTGAAATGACCTTCCATATTTGAAGAGTAGAAGTGCCATGCTGGAGTTTATTCCTCTCTCTTTAAAAAAATCAGTGTTCATTTTACCTCCTCATTTTACCAGACATTAAACACTGTAAAGAAAATGCTTAACAGACTCAAATCAGCAGTAATAGAATGTGGTTAGTAGGAGCTGTTGTACACAAAGATTTCTTGGAGTTGCAAAGACAGTCTTGTTTTGTAGATGAGAAGTTTCATGTACAGCATTTTCATTAAAGTGAAAGTACACTGTTGATAAAGATAGAGTAGATGTTTTTCTAAGAATTAGGTGTTGGCTGTATTAATGTTTACAGAAATTTTGCTCATGACATTTTCTAAGGCTTTCACTAAAACCGTAATTGTTCATTTAGAATGCTTTCCAATTAGTCTGGTGTACCAAAAAACAGTCTGTAAGAGTTGGACTTAAATTCTGTAACTCTTGTTTTTTTAATCTTAAAAAAATTAATGAAATAATTTTTTTTAAAAATCTTGTTTTTGTTTCCCCAGCTTTCTGAAAGGGAAACTAACTTTCTTTAGATTCTTAATAGCACTGGAGTTAATTTTCTCACTGAATCACTGAAGCTGAGAAGTACCAGAATAGCAACAGACCAGCTTGCTGACCCACCAAATCCCAGCCTCATCTATGAGGTTCACAAGACTCATTTATGTATCAGTACCAATGTCACCTTTGAAATACATAAAAGCTCAAAGCAGGTTTTTCGCAAACTGAATGTATCAAGTGATGTCTTACCTGAACTACATGATTCATCCAGCAAGTGTATTTTACTTCATTATGTATAAGATTTGTTTAACGTTGGAAATCTAGCAGGGACACAAGATGCAGCTTTTTGTTGTGCAAATAATTAATATTTATTCAGGACTCTGTGCTATATGTTTCCCAAACACTATTGCAAAAATATTAATGAAAAGCATGCTGCCTATATTAAAATACTATGAAGGGTAAAATTCTCTGAGTGTTACCTATTACAGCAGTGTACAAATGCTATAACAAGTAGTTTACTGGTAGCTATGAATCCTGGCAATACCAATGCCAGGTAAATTCAATTTACTGTATACAGTCTTTGCAGGGATTATGTTATATTTTGAACATATCTTTCAAACTCTTGTTGCTTCAGGATACAGCAGACCTTAACATGTACATTTCATGGGATCTTGGTCAATTCTAAGAGGATAAGTGTTGATTAAAGTTGCATGTTTTGTATTAGCTGAAGTATTCACTTCAGTTGTTTTGTTGGCTCAAAACAGAGAACACCTCTGAAAACAAAACGAAAGTTCACATGTAGGTCAGATACACTGAGGAATCCTGATAGACTATGTAGTAGCCTACAGCTGGAATGTAGACACAAAACATATGGATCTTCTGGACCATTCAGAAAGTCTGTTGGGTTTTGTTTAAGTGTAGAAAGCATGCCTTCCTTTGAAGAAAATTTTCATAACTAATGAATTTCTAGAGTCCTGCTATTGTGGGGGGATTTTATAGCATTACAGGTTTTGTACATGCTACACTTGTAGCCTGTCCTTGCTTCAGCTCTGATGATTGCACTGGTCACATTGGTGGCCATGTATAAATTGGCCTGATGTTGGTGGTTAGGGATCATAAACCTGAGGTTTATGGGGTAATGTAGAGAAGCTTGCACTGCTGCTATAGCAATAGTCCGCTTTACACGACACTTACAAGCTTTTACACAATTTCAAAATGTAAAATATGATTAGACAATAGTTCCTTCATCTCCTCACTCTAAAAAACATATTTTTTTAATCCATCTTCTGTGTCACCTAGTTCTGGTCTTTGATCAGGCAGCATGCCTAATGACAAACTTCTAAAACTATGTGGAGTTGCCTTGTCTTTCAAAAATCCTGACAAACAAGGCTCCTTCATTTCCTGTTTCAGTATCACACAGATAATTACAGCCAAAACAAAGATTAATTAATTCATTTGCTCCTTCTACATGAATAAATGTGTTCTACCTAGTAAACATTAATGAAACCATGTCAATGAAGCTCTAAGAAATTTGCGGCACTATGCGACAGGAGATCCTAAAATACTTGGAAAGATTTGGTAAAAGGGCTAAAAAGTAACAAAGTAAAAAAGTGCCTTCCTTTGTTAAAGCAGCCCAAATTTGCCTGCTGCATCCATGAAAGCTGTTCATTCAGAGAAGGTCAAAGGTTTTGTTGTTGGTGAACCAGCTGATGATCTGTAAGCCCGTCGGGCTGTACTGCTGAGCATAACAAACTGCTGTGCATTGCTGACGTGCGTCACAGGACCCTGGGGTTTTGCACGGGGATTAGTCAGGCTGTATTTGGAAACGCCCTCAACTGCACCCTGTGCTGCTATATTAGTGTGTCTCAAGCAAGAGGAATTTTCTTTTGCTTCTGCAGCTGCTCCTGCAAAACCCTCTGGTAAGTGTGTGCAGCTTCTGTCAGCAGTATTGACTCTGTTTTCTTGCCTGTGATTTTATGCCAAGGTTATGAGCTGAGGGCTTACTTACAGTCGTTAATTGTGACTGTGAAAAAAACTAAAAAAATGTATTTTTAAATTAAAATTTTGATAGCAGAGTATGAGCAACAGCATCAAAGGAATAAGTATACTTAGTGGTTTTCACTGACTAGGTTAATTCAACTTAAATGTTCCTCTACTTTTAAGTACGTGTCAGACTGTTCTGAAGTGTTGTATTTTCACAGTGAGGTCGCTATGTACCATGCATGTTGGCTTTTATTTTATACAGCAGGAATAGAGAGATTACATAATATAGCAGACCAATTCTTAAAAGGATTTGGTTGGTTTTTGTTGGCAGCCTGCATGCAAGCCCTGCATCTCTGGACTCTGCTTGCCACCTATGCTGTTGCAGTAGGACAAAATCAAGGACAGAAGAATCAGGAGTGCCCTAAGCTCAACGCACAGGTACTCTCCTTTAAAAACACAAGAGGAAACGCTGTTGTCATGTTTTCTGTGAAAGCACTCTGTCCAGATTTTTATAAGGGGTTTTTTTCCCAAATTAAGTATCAGAACCCAGCATGTTAAGTATAAAAAGATGTAAATAAATAAGCAAAGTAAACCAGGAAAAATTCTTTTTAGCGTGCATCCTATTCCATGTCTTAAAATAGCTTAGGCAGTGAACTAATTTTCGGTTATTTCATATACCCTGTGCTGGGTATCTAGTTTTACAGCATGTTATCAAACTACTGTGAAGATACTTAGTGTTCTGTTGTTTCATTCCCATAATAACTACTTTTCAGCTAAGTAGTCCTAAGGCTATTTCTTGGCAGAACTACTAAAATAGTAATTTGGTAATTACCAGTTACTAAGGATTTCTTACCATATTTAAGCTTGCATCATCTGAATATAAAATGTATTATGGTTTTGGAAATTATAAATTAATGTCTCTGTCCTGAGCTCAGATTATGCTAGCAGAGTTCCCGATTACTAGTGAAATTCTCCTGACAACCTGCACATAATGGAGTGACTGATGTGATTACACTCATGTCCAGTACCTTTTGATGTTTCTGTCTAAAATATAAGCCTGCTAACAGCTGGGGCAACTAAGAGAAACCTCAGTTGCACTCATGGGCCAGAATTCAAATTGCCTGAGTTATAGGCAGACTTGCTTTATACATATATGAGCATAAACATATGGAGGAAAAGATCCCCACAGTGTCATTCTGTGGATTTTTTTTATGGTTCCCCTGCTTTTTGCAACTCAAATGTTGCAAGTAGCAGAAGTTACATGGAGAAGCTTGCATACTTCACAGAAGTTTTTTGTAAGCTTTGTTTTCTAGAGCAAGTAATGTTCTGTCATAATAGCAGGAAAAAAAAAAAAGATTGGAAAATAACATGTAAATTAAGGAATGTGCCCTATTTCTTTATATTTTCACTAAACTGTTACTTTATTCCAACAAGAACACCAAAACCAGTTTTCTGTAGCTTCTGGATATCAAATTTCACAGCTATCACTGCTGCCATGCCCTGCCTTTTTTGGTACATGTCCATAAGTGAATATATGTGATAGCTAGTCTGAGACCTTGAAACTGGGCATCTGCAGTTCCCAAAATAAATGTCATTTAGTCTTGGTTTATACTCTCTTACCTGGAAGCTGTCAGCATAGATTAGAGTAAGATTTACAAATAATTTGCCCCTATCCAATTTATCACTTGGATTTCCATTTGCCTTGCTCTGAAATAACATGGATAGTTCTCTCTCCCTGCCAGCCCACCCTTGTGTTTTCTCTCTATCAAAAGATAACAGGTTTGAAAACTAGTCTAGTATAAGGCAGGTTTACCAACAAAGTAGGAAAATAGAAATAGTGTTGTACTTGAAATTCACATACTGTCATTAGCATTACAGCTAGATCTTATGTATTGCCCTATCCCTTTTATGACTTTATGGTAATCTGAAATTTTGTGGAATATTGTTAATACATTTACAAGTGTGAGAACAGTTCTTACTGTGATTCAGAATTACTGACATCTAACAAAGTACTCTGTCAATCGTTGAGATTTATAGAGAAGTTCTCTTAAAATTTTGTCCACCCATAATCCAGGGTGTTTTCTTAGCAATGATTTGGTTTGTGGGAGTCTT
>WAAE01001072.1:0-16388 GCA_013400495.1 Nicator chloris
CCTGCTGAGACATTAAACTTCATAACCCAACTACTCTGAGTGCTTTTGTACCACCTCCTGTGTGAGAAAAACCAAACATGTCTGCACAGGAACCCTTGGTTATTAAGCAACACCCTTGCATCTAAGACTAAAGGGGAAACCTCCATGAGCTCCTTGGGGCATAGGGGATTCCTTATGAACATCAGCCACTGAAAACCCAGACACTAGATGAATTTCCAACAGAATTTGTACTACAGTCAATCATGATGCTTAGAGCTTCTCAGGGCATGTAATCAAGGATGAAATACACCTCAAAATTGCCATTCGTGGGTGCATGCTGTACTTTGCTTCTTGGGCAATAAGAGAAATTAGTTTCACTTAAATAAATCTAAAAAGCTTGCATGCAAGAAAAATGTTGGTTGCAGCCTGAAGAACAAAACAATGTCTCTCCATAGTCTGAATACCAACTGCGATGGCAAATTTCTTGTGTCATCTTTCCAACTGTGGAGAAAATTTTTGAAGCCTCAAAGGAATCTCATAATAGTGACAGCCTAATATTTTATTTGTCACATCACCAACGTGAGAGTTAAGAGACTAAGACAGATGTTTTCAAGCCTGAATTGAAGGAGTATTTCATATTTGACACCTAAGGAGAATCTGACCAATTTTAAGCAGTGGTGATAAAGGTCAATACTGCACCATTAAAAAACTAGTTGCTTCAACTGCTGAGGATCCCAAAGTCCAAACGTACTTTCAGATTTGAGTGGTAACAGCTAATTAAACAAATAATGGGAAATAACCAGGGAAGATATGTAAACTCAAAGAAGCCTTGTCTAAGTTCTTGGTTAGCCTTTGGTTCCTTGACTGACATGGGGAAGAAGGGGAGGATTAAGAAAAGAAGAATAGCATTCATTCTCCCTAGGTCAGACTGGGGAAATGGCGGACCCTTCTGGTCACTTTAGACTGGCAGGAGAGGAAACTGGTTAATCCCAACTCCACCGGTCTTTCATGTTTTAGAGGCACCATGAAGATGAACATAATGAGAGAGGTGATGAACTACATGAGCAGCTAACGAAGACGATTCCATTTACTGCCTCCCTTCCTCCTCCTCCAATGAAGTTTTTACTTTCTTGAGAAAACAGATTAGAAGACGTCAAGGGCCATCTCTACCTTTACACAATCAAGTAACTCTCACTCCAGTGACACAACTGCTTCATGGCACACACTCCATCCTTACTAAGGGGACGAAAGTGGGAAGACTTGGGAGAGCTGCTTACGAGATGACTGGCTCTGTTTTAAGTGGCCCTCGTGGTTTTCTTTCCATACTAGTTTGGGAAAAACTTCCAACTGATGATATCATAAAGAGAAAAAACTAGAAAACCTGTAGAAGTAACCACACTAACTATTGATTTCTTAGTAGTAGATTTTTAAACAGACTACTTTAACCTTCTTTTTTAATTTTAATTACTTTTTTAGGAAACACTGTATCATTTTGGAGACTAAATCCCCCTTGTACCTATTGTTACCACCTAAATCAACATTCCAAAATCTCCAAACATGAAAAACACAAGCGACAAAAAGAAAAAAAAAAAAAAGGCAAAAAGAGAAGAAACTCCTTGCACAAACCAGAAATATATTCATTGCCTGGTACAGTCCTTCAATTCCATAAAGCTAACAAAGAAAGAAGCCATGCTCAGCTCAAAAACACCATCTCCACATGACTTTTCAACCACTGTCATTTAAGGGCTAAAAAATAAACTAAAAATGAAAATAAGAATGTCTATTACCAAAACTACTCACTTTTTTGCTTTCTAATTTTTAACCTGATACCAATACAAAATGCCAAGAACACTGGCTCCACCTGTCTCATGAAAAGACTTGCAGAAGTCACATTAGCTTGAAATATTCCCTCATGTCATATAGACACATTGGATTCAGTGCCTCCACACAGAGAAATCATGTCTGGAGTTTTGTTTTAAATTAGCTCTCAGATGACTGAGTAAAAGTTTACAATATCAATAAATTAGGATGAAATTCAATCCATGCAGCTACAATATGTATTTGTTTATTGAACAGGTATCATATGTACTACAATCAACTATAATTATTACATGTACAGAAATCATACACAATCTAAGGTAGTAACATTATTTTTTGATACCAGATTGACACGAGTGCAAATGCCACGAAATACCTTAAAACTCCTTCAGTCCAAGACTTTCACAGTGTTCTCCATATTTGTTCTTTCATTATCTACCCCAAAATTGACAACACAGCAGCCCACATCTGTCACAGAAGTCAGTCTGAGCAGTTTTCCTCACTAAAGATAGAAATGTGTAGCAATCCAGACAACACACAGCAGGAACAGCATCCTCCCTTATTGCCAATAATTTCCTCTTTCTCAGAACGGAGCAACATCTGCCAAGACCACAGGCATACAGAACATGGACTCTGGAAGTGACAGAGCAGATTAAGAGGCCCTGAATTTACAGGAGCGATAAGGGACTGCAGAGGGCTTAGTCAAAAATGCAGGGGTGGCAGTTCGCAGGACAATTTACCTGAGCTGTTCCAGCCATTCTGGCATTACCCAGAGACCTGCACGTCAACAGCTGATACAGTCAGAAAGACTGGCTTTATCTTAAGGTAAAACCTCTTTATTTTGCATACAGTGATTAAAGGGCAGGCTGCATGGACTCTCTGGTTTGAGAGACAAAAGACTGGTCTCCCTCAGGAAGAGCTGCTGAAGGGTGGATCTTTCTTCTAGGAGCTATCACATCAGAATCACGAGAAAACAAAGCTGACATCTTGAAAATTTCCAAGCAATACACACATCCTGGGTGGGTCTCAGAAAGGATGTTCCTGGTTTCCTGTACCGACAGTGGTATCTGGGCAGGCAGCAGAGGGCACGTAAGTGTGGCAGGAAGCCACCAGTCTGAGGACAGGATAAGGCAAAGAAAGGCTGGCAAAGAGCTGTGCCAAAACAACAACGCTTCCCAAAACAGGGAGGGGGAATCATACACGTTCATGAGCTTAGATGTCCTCACTCTCCAGTCATCTGGTAATACATTTAGCAGATATAGGAAGCATTTAGGAGCACATAGGAACAGGTATATGTGCTCATTTAAGAATCATTAATTAAGCCTAGGAATCAAGAGCAAGCAGCCATACATGAGAAGCAGCAGCAGTGAATGATCTGCTTTGCCAAGTCAAAAAAAGACAGAAGCAAGGAATTGTTCTTGGCAAATACAAGCCAACACACAATCTACTGACATTCAGCATCCCCTTCCTCTCAAGTCACCCTACAGAGTTCGTCACTTAAACTTATTTCCGAAAATGAAAATAACAGTACTTACAGACCTAACTAATTGGCATCTGACATGTTTTGGAAACTTGGGTGGGGTAAACACAAAGGTTGATTTTATTTTGGTAAGTACTTCTTATCCTAAAAGAAGTTCTTTCATGTGCAACGTTTGACAAACAAATTTAGCTATCACATTAATATTTAAAAGGAAGTATTCTCAGTTCAATGCTGAAAGCATCTGAAGATTCAGCTTCATGATTTATTAAAAAAATCTTAAAAGGCCATGAACGTATTTTCACTGGAAGCAGCTGCTCTTAAGGCTACAGAACTCAAACTTACGGGATGCAAAACATGCCGTATTACCTCAGATTTCAACAGTAATGATCTAAATAACAGTGTGATTTTTAAAATATTTTTTTTCTATCAACTGCAAGACAAGATGATGATCTTTCTAAATCATTGCTTTCTACTTAGGCATAATGAACAGAAGTCCACCGAACTGAACGGAAAAACACCATTATATACAGAAAATAAGAATCAAAGGAACAATGATCACGAGCTTTACCTAAGACATCAAATTTGAAGTAAAAAAATAACTTCTTGATGTCCTGGTTATGGTTTACTGTTTTTGAATCAACACTTCAGAGAGAGAATTACAGGGCAAACAATTGAGAGAGAATGACTGATCCACTCCCTTGGTTTAAAAAAACATTTCTCTTTAATCCTGTACTTGGCCCTAGAGGATTCAAATTACAGCCATTTTATTTTGGTTTTGTTTGGGCTTTTTTTTTTTGGCAGTACTTTAACCTAGCCTAACACTGCTACATTACATTCCTTTATCACTGAAACTGAGGCCAGAAATTAATGATTTACCACAATTTGGGAAATCAAGGCAAATAATACTTGGTACCATTACGTTAAATTCAAGAATTTAAGAAACTTATCAGTTTCTACATCTGAATTTACCATTTCATTAATAAACATTCCTTCAAGTATATGTATTGAGACAAAAACATGAGGTTGCATTCTACAATACATGGTCATATTTCTGGATGTAGATATGGACATGGGATATTATTCATACTTTGACATTGTGCAATTACACAGTTCTTGATACATCTGTGCCGAATCACCTTTAAATGTGTTATTAATTGCAGATTAATTGGAGAAACTAGATAATATTTTTAAGAATGGAATTATGCATTATATTTGTCAATTCAGTTAAAAAGAATACTTAAGAAGTAAATTTTCTCTCCATAAGTACTTCAGTAAACCATTAACTGTCTCCAAACACCAACCATTATGTTGATTCCAACACTGCAAATGAAACTAGTAGGAGTCATAGACCAGGTTGGCAGCTACATAGAAAGATATTTTTCTGAGGTTTATGAGTTTTTTATGTTATTTGGTTGGGTGTTTTTTTAATAGCACACAAATTCAATGATCTTTTTCACAGTTTATGAACACTTTGCTGAAAGTCTTTGCAAAAAATTTACTTCCAGCTTATCTCAAGAGTAACTGTATGACTGTAACTACATGCCACCTACAGCTGTGGCTCTGGAGGTACTTGTTATTTTTCTGTTAGAGTGGAAATCTTTGTAATGAAAGGAGTGAAAATCTATAGAAGACTAGAAGAACAAAACTGATTTTACATCTTCTTCACTCTCACACTATAAACCTAAATCCTGTCTCAAAGTAATCCTGTCTTCAGAAGAAATTCTGACAAACATACTTGACTGACATGCTATGCCTGAAGTGTTCAGCTTGTTTGATAGTTTTACAAAAATACATCTCTGCATTGTTGTAATTACCATCTAAATTGAACTGTGACCTTTTTATAGTCTATCTTCTTTCACAATAAGAAGTCTGTAAGCTTATTCACCTGAAAGAGACTACATTCTACAACTAAGACCACAGCTGAACCTCTACGTATTTGTAGATATGCTTTTCCTGTTGTTTAAATGACTACATTTGCAATTTCAGAAGCATCTAAAAAAAATTATTCCTCTTCCAGTTAACAGTACTTCATGTTGAAGTGGTCTCACTCCTATATGATTATTTTGATAGAAATATATTTTAATTGGATTTGATTTGATTCCTGTCAGAGTAACAAATTGGTACACTTCCCTATCAGGACAGCTCCTCCTCCGACATTGCAAGAACCATAAATATCAAGTGAAAAAGGCATAATTCCTTGTTTTACTTCACTCTAGGCTTTTTTCAAATTTATATTTAAACTCTGGATCAGCTTCAAAGACTCTGTAAACTCAAGCTGTTCCAAATGACTAGCAGAGAGCTTTACAAGAAGCAGCCACCTCAGAAATATAACTTTAAAAAGTGTCACCAGTTGAATGAACCTCTCTGCCTTTCTGAGGATGCCCAGGAGAGGAAGCACTGCTACGAGGTTGGCATCACATTTCTACAGGGTGGCGAAATAGAAATATGCCACTCAAGCCAGGCCAGCACAGGCTGCTCACTCCATATTTGTTTCTTCCCACCCCTGAATAGGTTCTACATTATGAACCCAACACATCTAAAGCCTGAAATCATTACAATTCAAACAAAAAGTAGTTTTTTGAAGTCTATTGAGTACTTCTTCAGATAAAAACTGACAAGAGGCAATAGCAAGGGCATTCAGCTATTAAATGCAAAACTGCTGGCAATTGCACCTCCCATCAGCATCCCTTCCAGTCTTACCTGGTAGATATCAGAAAGGCTGCTGCTTCCTGAATCACTAGTGATGCTACATCCTGAGTGACTAGATGAAACGTGGGTCACCTGTGGGTGGAGACTGTCAGTAAGGTGCAGCTTTGTGAAATCTGCAGGAAGCTATAGGTGGAGCAGAAAAAGCATCATTACAATTTGAGGGTGATACACAGCAAAATTAATTCAAATCATATATTGTCACACTTTACTCTCTGCCAGTACCAACTATTTAAGAAAACCACTAGGGCTTGAGAATGAGGCATAAAAATTTTGAGTTATGCAGCTTTTTTTAACTCATGCAGAGGTCAGCAAAACACCATCAAATTGTTGCAAATATAAGAGATTTAAGAAAAACGTGTATCTGAGGACAAACATTAGTGAAGCAATATGCCAAAACTCTTCAGTAGCTTGCTATGGGCCTTGGATAGTATTAAAATGCATATGAATATTGTGCTACTTCCAAAATCAATGGTTTCCTGCAGGACAGGCATTAACAAGGGAGTAAAGTCACATACTTCTTTTAAAAATCAAAAAGCACTGCTCTGGATTTGGTAAACTCTTGCTTCTCAAGTTGACAAAGTACATTAGAGACAAGGAAAATCCAAGTCACTGAGCTATCCATTATACTTTGAGCCAAATAATATGACAGCAGATAGGAAATGTGGGAAGACTCATACAATTACAAAGAGCTATAATCCTGAAATTAGTTTGCTCACATGCAGTGCTGAAGAATGAATTGAGACAGTTTATTTGATCATTTAACAATCATTCACCAAGATTTGTGATGTATATTCCCACTGTCGCTTTATGCCCACAGCTCTCATGAAAATCTTTAAGAACTGTAAACATATCCAGAGTGTAGAAAGTGAACTTGGACAAAGTAAAATATTTGCTGTCTGAAGAAATATTTAAATGCCATTTCAGGGGCAAATTACGCTTCTCCCCAAGACGCCTGCATGCCACAGCTAGTTAACAAAAGTATGTTAATGTATCAATTTTGGTGTGCACTAAATTCTTCAATAATTAAAACCAAAAGTCTTTGCTCATTAATTTTGTTTCAGCTCAGACAAGGCAGATACTCTCATCTCTACGGAGTTGTGTTGGTATGAAAAATGTCACATGCAGTGTGTCAATCCATGTCAATTTTGAATGCTACCTTGGCGCTAATTCTCCCTGGATGGAAATGGAAATAAGACCTCATTCAGCATTAAGAGAGAATAAGCTGATCAGTATAAAAGGTTAGGGAAAAAAGTAAACTCAAGTACCAAGAGAGCGTGCTTGAAAAAATTATTAGCTCTATACAGCTCAAGATACTGAATGATTCTACTGCTGTTTGCCTTGTTTAGTTCTGTTTGTGGAACACGCCCTGAAAGAACCTTGGCTTTAGGGTCTGCAGTGAACTTACAGACAACTGCAAAACTTAGTCTTATTTCAATTGACTGGCATTTCCTATTCTAATACATCTGAAAAGGATTTCTTCATTATGACAGAATGACTGCATCAGTGATAGCAAAAATGGTTACATTTTAAATAATTCTTTCCTAGTATTTTACCAGAAAGAGAGGCTAAAACCAGCAACCAAATACTAATAATCCCACAAAGCTACTGTAAGCCCAGAGGTAGATTTGATCTTCATCAACAAAGAAAAGGCAATTAAGAAAAGCAATACTCCAATACATACAGCCATGAATGCTGCCTCCAGAAAAATCTAGTTATGCTCACTACTGTTAATGAAGTATCAGAAGGAGAAAACACAGCATTAGCAAGTGCATTATAGTATCTGTTGTCTTTGCTACTTTCATTTTCAATCTAAGTTTGAATTATCACATAATGGAACCATATATACTGATATTCAGGCCACTACACAATTTTTTTTAATAATTTTTGAGCCATTCTGCAAGTAAGTACTTATTCCATAGGTAGAATGCAAGGGAAATGAACTGCCACAGCTTTTGTAATGTATTGCTGACTACTTCTCAAAGTACAGTCTTTCATAATTGAAGCAGCCCACGTTTACTTCAAAGCAGATATCCTACATATTATTTTAAGATACAAGCACAAATCATCTAAGATTTACACATTTAATGATAACTTACACAGACATATTTTGAGAGTTTTACCTTTTAGAAAGCACCAACTATTGCAATCCCAAATAAATATTAACTCCATGGGGAACTGTATATGAACACAGTGTGGCACCCAGCCAAACATGTTCAATTTTATAGTGCCCTGCAAATATCTCCACCTCATTAACAACAGCATTCATTTTTGATCAATGCATTAAAAATTTTAAAGAACCTTTCATCAAAGCAAATCCAGTTAGTATGTTAAAAAGCGAAATCAAGCTATGTTTAATATAATGATTGCACTCAATGTTTTAAATGAGCAGCAAGGATTTATGTTTCGCTACTACACAGGCAAAAGGAAGAGGCAGAGGATTCCACAATAACTGAAGGAATGCAGTGCAAATAAAAGCAAGCCTTCTGAATCTTTCTGGCTGTAGACAATCAGCTGAATGCTTGGTGATTACTGGTTTCAGAGTAACTCCTCAAGTCAAAGCCATGCTGCATGAGCTGGACTTGCCAAGTGGTGACAGAAGATCAGAAACAGGCATTTTTCTTTAGGCAACCTAACTAGTCACTTTGATCCTAATCAAATAGGACTATTTACAAGCAGAAAGCACATGCTCACATCTTTGCAGAACACTGCATCTCTGTGCTACATGCCCGAAAGCAGCATCCACTTCAACTGCCCTACCCCCAAAGTTAAGGTGAGAGACTTCGTGAAGGAAAAAATAAAATACAAAAATTAAATAAGCTGAAACATTTAAACTGTAAACTCAATGAAAAAAATGTGTGTGAGAAATGCAGGCATTTCTATTTTAGTTACGTACTGCTGTTTAAAATATTTAATATTTGCATTGTACACAATGGAGAAAAAAGTAAAGTACTGATGACAATGAAAACCCACAGCTGCTTAAGTCTTACATGAAAGTGTGGTGGGCTTGACACCAGATGCCCACCAAAACTCTCTCACTTTCCCCAGTTGGACAGGGGAGAGCAAATACAATGAAAGGCTCATGGGTAAGGACAAATAGAGACCACTCACCATTTACTGTCATGGGCAAAACAGACCCAATTTGGGGACAAATTAATTGATTATCAATAGGATAATGAGAAATAAACACAAATCTTAATGCTTTCCTCCTACCCTTCCCTTCTTCCTAGGCTCAACTTCACCCACACATTCTCTACCTCCTCCCTTGCAGTGGTGTGGAGGGGCAGGGAATGGGGGCTGTGGTCAGTTCACCTCACTTTGCTTCTACTGCTCCTCCCTCCTCCGGTGGAGGACTCTCACACTCATTCCAAAGGAGGCAGTTCTCCATTATCATCTTCAAAGTGAGCCCTGCCCACAGGCTGCAGCTCTTCACAAACTGCTCTGGTGTGGGTCCCCTCTGGGGTCACAAGTCCTGCCAGTAAACCTGTTCCAGTGTGGGCTCCTCTCCCCACAAGGTCACAAATCCTGCCAGGAGCCTGCTCCAGCATGGACTTTCCACCACACCTGCTCTGGTGTGGGTGTCCTCCAAAGGCTGCAGGTGGATAACACTGGCTGCAGAGGTACAGCTTCCTCNAGAAGCCAGCCCTGTGGCCCCATACCACCAAAATCCTGCCACACAAACCCAATACCAGCCAAACCTTTTATTCCTGGAGCACAACGTTTGGTAAAAGTCTTTCAGTTAAGCAGAACAAGGACAAAATGCAACATTCAACAACCAGCAAAAAGCTGTCTACCCCAAACCATGATATTTACATCCAAGGTCTTACTTGCAGTGGAACATGATTGGAGAATAACATCATGAAACCATGCTGTTATAACTCAGTGAAAAAATTTGCTAGGAACCATCTCTAGGCAGTTAACTTCAGGACAACAGGTATGTCTGCTGTGCTACTGAGTATCACTTTAGTACTAAATTATTAAGCACTCTGTGCTTGTATTGAGCTACCGTCCCATTCTACAGTTTAGTACTGACTTTAGTATTCAGTGTAACAGTAAAATAAAAGTTTTGAAGTACATACTGGCTAGATCTAGCACATGCTTTATCCACCAGACCATAAGCAGTATGAGAAAGCCTAAGGACCTACCCTCTGCCTCAGAAACATCACCTGTCAAAGATTGACATCACCACAAATGGCATCAGAACCGAATTCTCACTTTCACCTTGTTTTCCATTTCCATTAAGTGATGGCTAGTATTAAGAGGTCATTCAAAGTAATAAGGATCAAAAGCAACTTGTATGTTTTACATAACATGCATCACGCTTAGGTACAGCTTTGCTGAAGCCAACACCTACAATATTTCTTAACTTCATTATTGAACACTTTCAGCCACACCATCAGAAGGAACCGGCAAACAGAGTAAAAACGTAGCTGGTTAATTTAGAAAAATTAATGCATGATTTGTTCTTAAGTAGATATAGCTTCAAAACACAGTATATGTACGCTAGTTTAAATAATTAATAATCATTAAAAAGGTCAGAAACTGTCCTGATAACCTAGTCTCAAGCACAACCTTTGTGACAAACATTAAGGTGATACATGCACAGCTCTAGTCACGTGTAACAGGGACAAATGTTTCTAGTCCAAACCATGGCCCGATAAAATAGTTACCATCTAAGCCCTAGGCTTAATTTGACAGAGGTGAAACCAGTATTTTATACTTAAAATGTAGCTCTTAATACGCAAGTATACCTACATACATACACACATTTACTCAGATTGCACACGTGGCTAGAAACCAGAGTTAAAACAATACATCTGGGAACTCCCAATATTTACTTCTTGAAAACCCTAAACCAAAAGAAAACTTAAACAATTATGTGAAACTATCTTAAGGGAAAAGACATATATCCATTTAGAACTGTACAATACCGTAAACCCTATCGCGTCTTCCTATCTTAAAAGCATCATTTTATTACTTCCACCCTCAAAGTGAGTCACCGAATTATTCATGTGAAGCTAACAATTACTTTGCTCTGAATATGTTCCCCCTATTTTAAGAAGATCATTATTTTCTCCTACCCTACAGTGTGCCTTTCATTATAACAAAAGGCATCTACTACTCAAGGAATTACTGGACTTATCTATGAATACAGTATTTTAAAAACACATTAAATAAATTTTGGAAATGTTTACTGGACAAGAAATTAAAAACCTTGGATACAGCATAAAAATGCACGAGAACAGCCAAAAAAATAAGTGAAATTACGCCAAAACACTTTCTTTCTTTAGATAGTATTCCTTTTTAATATGTGAAAACAAGTATAAATGCAGCAACATGAAGGACAAACACAAGAATGGAACTTTAAATTACCAGACAAATTCTAATTGGAAAGCTTCAATATACCACTCATTTTAAGGCAAATATATCAGCAAGCCTTTTATAAACAAGGTCTTCTGCTGAAGGCTGCTCAGCACTTTATGAAAGATTTATAAAGCCTGCAAAGTGACTGAAGTACATTCGCAAAAAAAGATGGGATTAAAGAGAGCAAAGGTCTAACATTCTGTTATGCAATTCCCAATGAATGATTTTATTTGCAATTAAGCACCACTCAGACTAAGCAAGCAGACATCAACAACACAAACTATCACCTTTATAGCCTCAATTTCCACTTTCTGAAATTAAAGAAATACAAGCAAGCACTGATTCTTCAACCTCCAAACACATGCATCTGAGCACTTACTCTTTAGCAGTTCTTAACTAATAAAATAATAAAAGCTACTATACAATAAAAGCCACAAATTTTTTAACGTTTTTTATTCCTTTTATACATGACACACTGTCCCACAAATCTAAGTAAGTAAACTACAACAAACTTACTTTAGGATTCTCGTATTTTTTTCATGAAGAGAGAACAACAGCAGGCAAACAAAAGCAATACTGTGCCTTACTCTTTTTCATTATTTTTCCCCACCCAAGATAGAAATGCTAAAATTGTTATTGCACTACAAAAGTGTAAGTCATAAATGCAGTATTCTTCAGTATCCTAACATTTAATTTCAATATTTTATACAAACATTTTTTACATTAAATGTTTGTACATCTGTTGTATTTTGTATTTTAAAGCTACGCCCACATTTATGCTATTTAATAAGATAAGGAAGAAGTATTTGTAATAATGCTGGGGATTCATCAACATGCTATTTCAACATAATTTTTTCACTAACCAAGAGAGAATCAAGGAAAACATTTTTATGGCTGAGTGATTTTAAACACAGCAGTCAATGTAAATAATTACAGAATAATAAAGTAATCTCTATCAATTCTGTCTACAGAGCTGATGCAGGCTGACATGTCCATGCAGAGTTAAATTTAAACTAAAACTGTAAACTATATACAATTAAAATTAGGATGCAATTCCCAGGGAAGCAGCATATCCTTGCACCTAAAGGTGGAAAAGATTGAGAAGCTTCTATATATTTTCTACAAAAACTTCTTCAAGACTTAAATAAAAATCTCCTGACTTGAATTATGTCTTCTGTGTAATCGTTCACTTTACACAACAATACCTCGTGTATTTTCAATCTCTAGAGTTTCCTTGAATACATATCCTTCTGTCAAACTGTGAAACTTCATAGAGACCTACTCTTAAGAATGTTTTTAATCTTGAATCCAGCACAGGACACAACCTGTGTTCTGAAAAGACTGCCTGTAGATACTATTGCTGTTGAGCAGTTGTTTGCGTACAAAACCCACAGCAGAACACCTCTAACAAAAAACCAAACCAAACAAAAAACAAAAAGAAGGAAAGAAAAAGTATTATAAGGACCTTTCACAGCAAGCTCTTAATTCTTTTATCCACTGATATTTTGCTATAGCCAGCCTCCCAAAGAAACTGTTCAGAGGTTCAAGCTAATGCAATGTGAGCTGCTGATCTCAGGGAGAGAGCGAGAGTGAATGCACAGGAAACTTCATTTTGCTTCCATCACAAAACACACACTGACTGCCACTTCTGCACATCTCATAGCTCTCAGTAGCTAATCCTATGAGCACTTCATGCATCGGATCCTTTACGAAGGATTATTGACTTCTGCAGAGAGACAGGGGTGGTAAAATTTAAATGGGTGTCTGGGGAATAAAGAAGTACCTCTCAGAAGCAACTCTTTAAAGGAAAAGTAATAAATGTATCACTGAAACATATCCATTCTTATTTAATTTAACTAGTTTCTCTGTTGTATGTCCGAATGTGTTAGCACTTGTTCTTCCTTTTGGAAGTATTTGAATCAAAGATTCAGTGCACCATTTCATATTCTAAAGTGTCTTCTTTAGAAAACCTGGCATAAACACTATTCCTTCAAGAAATACAAATGTCAGTTTATTGGCAGCAGCTCAAATTAAGTGGGGGAAAAAAGAAAAACTGTTTTATACAGGTGTTTACAGTGCTAGTGAACCCTGAACACAAAAGAAAAAACCGCAGGATGGATTTGAACTGAATCATGCTAAACTAAACTAAATAATGTTAAACAATTTTCTGAAGTTTTTCTCAGATTCCTGAAAATCCAAACTCAACCATTTACAACATATTTACAACAAACAGAATAAATATGCAAGATCAAAATATTTTTATTCAGCATTTAGTCAGAAGCCTGTCTCAAAAAATATCTGGTAAAGTTGGAGCTTCTTCATTGGCCAACAAAGCATAATTCAGTACTTTTAAAATATGGACTCCAGTTTTAAAGTTAGAATAGTTCTGCTCTGGGCAGCAAGCTAAAAAGACAGTTCTACAACTGTTTTGGCTGTGCATATACATTTAAGTACTGACAACTCTTTGACATCCTTAACCACATGTAGAAACGTGGTCTGATAATTTTTGTTCCAAACAGTACAGTGGAAGTTAAACCTTCCAGAAAGGAGGTAAGTAGGATTTTCAAATTTCAAAATATTTTTTTTCTCTTTTTTTTTTAATGAGTGCATTTGTGTGTTTGGCTGTTTTTTTGTTAAGTGTCTGGTATTTTATATTATTTTGATTGCTTTATTTCATAAAGTGATCAGATTTAGGTCAAATCCTATTCTCAGTCATTTTGAACTACTGTGAGTAGCAGAATCTCTGTTCCAGAGTATTAAGTCTGCACATGCCCCTGTATCATAGGGGTCCCTCTTCCACAGGGACACAGCCTATCACTCTTGGTAGCACCCTGCTGTCCCACCAAGCACTTGCATTTAAGAATCCTGACAGAGCCCACACAGCCCACACCCTCCCACAAACTAACAGCTTCCCAATAACACTGAATAAAATTGGGAAGGGAACTAATCTTGTGGAAATCTACATAATGAAAACCAACAAGCAGGGACAGGCACTCACTGATGACTGCTTTTTAGGTTGAAGGAAAGACTGTTCTGAGGCATTTCAATTGACTTCTGAAATATCTCTAGGGAAAGAGAGTAGAAAACTGAGCTCAATCACTGAACTTCTGTAAAAGCTGCCCATTATTGAATATACGTGGACGAGAAAATAATAAAGCTTGGCTTCGCAGAGATCTCTCTCTTGAGAATAACTGATTTTCATACTAAGAAAATGCATGCTCCCGTTGGTGGTTTTCCCACAGTAACTATTTCTAAATACTTCCTTTTGTGGCTGTTTGGGTGCTTAATAGGCTGAGAACTACTGCTGGGTTGGAAACTAAAGGGCCCACTTTCAGGGCTTTTGGAGGCTTGAAAGGTTAAATTTTGAACTCTTTGGCCTATTGCAAGTAACTGTGGGAGAGGAAGGAACAGAGAACCTGGTTCACAAACTTTGTTTCCACAGGAAACCAGACAAAAGATTCATGCCTAGGGAAATAAAAGCAAAAAAAGTTCACGAACACTTTATGTGGGCACATCTGTTTACAGGAAATATAAATTCAAACATCTTCAAGGAAGATGTTTTAAATCCTGCAGAATATTTTAAATAAATAATATTCGTGTCTACCTCATACACAGACTCGTTTTGGATTACTTACACAGCAGTCTCAAGTGGACATGGAGGATGCTAGAAAGCAATTGCACCAGCAGGGGTAAAAAATGATGGCATCTGAAACCAGATTTTATTTTCAGCTTTAAAGCACCACTCAGAATTGCAAACCACAACGGAAAAGTAAAGAGTTTAGCCCAGAGGTGAAAAGATGTATGCTGGGCACATCTGAAATGGTTAAAGCAAAGACCTATGAAAAGCATACAGCTCCAGGTGCTGAAGCCTCCCCATCAGTAGGCTGTTCTTACACCACACCACACCGTATGTTGGTGGTGGGGTTTTTTATACCTGATCACAGAACACAATTACAGCATTCGAGCCACTCTAACAAAGCTTAGTGAAGTTTTCCAAACATTCATGAAGTGATAGCTCTGTTTTGAACTGAAGCCATTAAGTCTCAACTACTGCACTTGGATACTTAACTACATCACTGAATTTTACTGCGCTGAGCTAACTTACAGTAGTAAAAGAAAAGCTAATTGATTCTAGAATAAAGAAAAATAAATTAAGGGTACTCAGGTAGTTGCTATTTTTTTAAAGATGAGATATGAAAGATGGATATACAAAATATCTCGGAACGCTCCACTCTCCAAGGTGAGGAAAAAAACTGTTGGCATCGCTGTGCAAAAAGACACTGTTGATACAAGAGATGAGCAGTAGGAAGAGATGTGAAACCAGAGACTTTAAAACAAAAACCAACAACCTGGGAAATTCCCTGTCAGAAATGACTGTGAAAAAGTTTCCGTGTACCAGCTGATCAGAAGGTGACTGAATTGTTCAGGTGATGCAGCAGAAGGAGAAGCCAATATGATCACAGCATGCATCCTCTAGAAATACAGTTCTGGGCTCTTCTCCACGACCCCAGCAGAGACCTTATTTGGAAATGTTGCACACATTCCCAGCTGTGTGTTTTAAATAAAGATGGCTTAAAGCCATACACATAATAGAGTCAGAAAAAAACCTATCAGGATTATAAGAAGAAGAAAAACTAATACTTGACAAAGTGCAGGAAGAGCACAGCTTTTTCAGCCCACACTGAGAGAATGATCACTATGCAGAAATAGAAAGGAGGAAAAAGAAATATTTTCAGTAAAAGGCAATGCAGGTGTAAAGCCTAATGAGCAGGAAGCTGAAAGAAGGCTGCTATCTAATGAACCACAGAGATTCTCCAAACCAGACTCCACAGGAGCGGTGCTAGAGAAGGCTTTCAAACTGAAGCGAGGCAAAGTTAGGAGTGTGCTGCACAAGTGTGTAATGGCAGTGACCCAGAAAATCCTCTCCAGATCCACGTCACTCATCCAAGCAGAAAAGTCCAAAGTGAGCCTGTTGTTTAATATACTTATTGTTCAGAAGCAGATCAACCAATGGAGGAAGAAAAAAGACAAAACCAAACAT
>WAAE01001073.1:0-120095 GCA_013400495.1 Nicator chloris
TTCAGCAAATAGCTCTACTTTATGTTACACTACTGCTCTTTAGTTAATAGAAGTGTTTCAGAGTCTGAAAGAAACTGCATCTGAAAGTTACAGTGACAGACGTGCTAAATGTAGTGAGCAACTGGTTCTCACTTTCATAATGAAAAAATCAAAGCAGATTCTCAAATTAACTCAACACAAACTATCCCATAATATTAGAGGAAGAACAAGTTTTAAAAGTACTTCTGGTTCAATTTCAAAGTGAACACTTCTACTTAAATTTGAATGTAACCCTGTGAAGCTTCTATTTGTTACTGTTGTTAATTTTTAAACCAATAACACCAATTTTAGATAAATTGTAAAAATCCCTAAATGGAAAAATTCTCAGCTAGATGAAATCACCAGCTATAATCCAAGTTTTTGAGAATTTTGGTTGGCTTTTCAGTTAGATTTGATGGTTTTTTAAAGCAAATCAATATAACTTTACATAAAATTTTGTTTGCAGACCTTGTTTTAAACTGCAACCAGTTGTACTGGCCTCTCATTTCAGACAAAACCTCTATCAGAACAATAAAATTGAGAGAGATCCTCAAGCTGCTATGATCTAAAGTAACTTCTCTGGCTGTAGATTTGCACTATACAGATTCTGGTGCTTCATTTGAGCAGCAAACCTTGCTTTTAGGATTAGTTCAGAAAACATATTTTGTAGAAGAGCATACAATACTTATTTTAAAAGAATCACCTATCACTCTCTGGTGTAGTTCTTCCAGGTGTACTAATCCAATTCATTTTGATCACCAGTTGGTGATCACAGCTGTGTGGGTTTTGTTACACACTAGAGGCTCAAGCATAGGCAGTAATGAATGCACCTGACCCGTGGCCAGCAGCAAAACTCATTTCAGGAGATCACTCCCCATCAGTTTGGATCAGACAATGATTTGGTCCAATAATCTTATTCTTCCCTCTCTGCCTCCCTACAAATCCTGACCTATGATACAATTTAAGAGTCTATCATTTAGGAATTTTTTTTAATTATTTGGGCATCTTTATTTTCAACATACTGAGGGAATAACAGTAAAGCTTCACTTCTCACACAGCCATGCAAGAAAGGGCCTTTTTCAAAGGAAATGGTCCTCTATTTCTGTCAGCAACACAAGAAAATGTCCCTGAAAACTTCCTGCTGTTCTGCAGGGTGTCTGAAAAGAAGGGAAATTGCTGCTTTAAATATGCCTCTCAGGCTCCATTGTTATCAGCACCCAAGTTCTTTCTTTGGCCATTTTCTTCTCACCTTTTTCTGCTTATATTCCCTCAGGCATAAATTTCTTGCTTTTTTGAAAACTGATATCTGCCAACTTCATGAGGAAGGATATTCAGAGGTAGAGAAAAGAACACAGAGAAAAGTCACCACCACAAGTTTTACATGTGTAGTGTAACTTGAAGACATGATGGGTTCACTTTTTTATATCCACACCTTCATTTTACAATAGACAGACTCCTGGTAAGGAAGTGAGGCTCCATGTAATTCCCTTTCCTGCTGGTAGCCCCCCATGCAGCCTTGAGAGATATTTAGTTTGTTTCAAACACACTATATCCTCCCAAGGTGCCAGAAAACTTAGCTTTGGTTATTAAAATCACTAATTCTCAAATGTTCAATTGCTTGTTCTCAAGCACTAAAATGAAGAGGGATAAATATGGAGGTAAATATTACTGGCTTTAGTTTTCACTGGTTGAAACTGAGATTTGTACCCTTGTTATCATTCTTTGGACACATGTAAATTATTTGCATTTAAAAGTCATGGATGTGTTGACATGGCTTTCATATGAAAGAGTAAAATAAAATGGGTCAGATCCTTTAATTTGATGAAAATATGAAATTGACATTCAGGGATAATCAGATATAATGTAGATTTAATATCTCCACTCTATTTCCAATTTCACTAGACTTAACTGGGTTCTTCCTGGCTGCTGCAAAGAAACTGCATAGTCTGGATAACCACAAATGTTCAAAGGACTGATAGGTGCCAAAAAAAAGTTCTCCTCCATGAAAGAAATGCTTTTGCTATCTGAAAGACCAGTTTCTCTACAAGTCCCACCCAAAAATAGTCTAGATGTACTTTGTAGCTAGCATCTGACTCACACTACATTTTCACCTTGGTAAAAACACAAGATCAAAAGAGCAAAGCCAAGAGGTATAATTTTCTCCTCCTTTGTCACATCCCAAAATGTTAAGTACACGCTCTTTTCCAGCAATCCCCATACAAAAGGATAAAATGAAGAGCAGTGAACTTCAGTCTACTAAATGTCACTCCAAAATAGGTAATTACCATATGAAGATTAAACTAATGCGCTCCTCTCCTTACAAGGTTCCTTTTTACAAGCTAAAGATATAACCAGATATTAACTGATGTAAAAATGAAATCTCTTGGAACTGCAATTCAAAGACCTCCAAAGCTTCACCTACCAGCTCATTCTAAACAGAGTTGATAAACCTGGGCTAAAATCAAGCTTTAAAAATACTCACTAAGCACATGGACAGGGAGCACGTGCTTGAGCCAGACCTGCATGCAGAATTTTGAATTCAAGTCTATGCATACAACCTACACAGGTCACTTCTCAGCCAGTCACTGCTGGTCTGTTCCTCTGTGGAAAGATTTGCTGCATCCACCTGTGTCCTTGCCTGTGAGCTTCATGGTGAAGCACAGATTCCTGAGTATCAGTGTGTTACAGGCTGGAGGGAAATCAAATGTCAACTATGGGCATCAGCTGAGTAGTTCAAATCACAAGCTAGAGGCAAACTTAGGCTGCACATGAATTTAGCACTTGGTTTGTTCACTGAGGGGAAAACAGCCATGCATTTCAGGTTCTCTAGAAGATTTGTCTCTAAAAGTCAGAGTTACATGGAGACAATCTGATTTAATGTCTCTCCCAAGAAGTACTTAACAGGGAATCTCTTTTCTGTGATAGCTCCTTCATCAGCACTTTCCTGAAGTACAGGAAAGGGAGAGAAACCCCCGGGGAGCTGACACGGATCACAAGAATGGTTGCATTCATGGCACACCAGGATAACCACGAGAGGTCTTAAAATTAGGTATCAAAGGAGAAAGACTAGAAAGCACTCCAGTCCAGACAGGCTAAAGCATGAATCCATGGTACGTCACATTATTTTAGTTCAGGATGTCCTGGACAGTTTTATTCCTATATGAACTAACACAAAGCTCATTTTTTCTGCTTATGTAGCATTTAAAGTAGAGTTCATATAAAAATACACTGATGTTGAAAGGCTGAACAAACCCTGGCATGTTTGAGATGATCTACATTCACTTTCAAATATTCATCTACACCCTTCCAAACTTCAGCAGCTAATGTGAACTTTGAATGGTTACTTTTTTTTCCCTAGATGAGTTGAAGAGTTTGAGAACTTACTTCAAAAGGAATCAAACATTTCAAGAGCTATATAATCACTATGATTTTAAGGTAATGTCATATTGTTGATCAGTCCAGGTAATCTCCAAATTAACATCGAGAGGTCAAATATGAAAATATACTCCCATCTTTCCAGAAGATCTCTGATAAAGCCGTATCCTTCCATGGACAGAGGAGTTTCTTTGATGCTGAATACTCTAAAGCCATAGCCTGTAAATATTTTCCCAAGCCCACAGCTTTCCACTCAGCTACAAATTTTCCTTAACAAGCAACTGTGAACACCTCTGTGCTCATGGTGATGTTTCCTTGTTTCCTCAGTGCAGATTCCATGTAGGAAACATCACCCACACAGCACAAAGCTGTGAAGGAGGCATGTCACAAAGCTGCAGCTTCCAGAAGCTTTCAACACAGAAATGAGCTTTCATACTTCAATTCCAATTTGATGGTTCTTTTCTCATTTTGTGTGACAAGACAAGCCTCATCCAGTCTCTCAGCAGACCAGACCAAATGGCACAAACTCACACAGGCTTGAAGCTACCAAGTCTGACATGAGTTCCTGTCCCTGTTCCACAGAATGCCTCTCTGTCAGAGCAGCCAGGGGAAAAAATAACAGGGCTCCAATCTACTTGGAAGGGTTTTATTTTTCACTCCTCAGTATTCATCACTCCAGCATTTATTTGGTATAATCACAGTCATCATGCTAAACTGACAGAAAACTGGGATTGATGATTTATTCCCATAGCAGGAAGATTCAAAAGCAGCAAGAAGCACAACAGACAATTCAACAGCAGCATGTAACTTCTGTGCCCAAACTTTTATGGAGAGGGTTGTCTCATGTTACCTCCCTCCCAGCTGCTGCAGTCCTCCCCTCTCCAAGCTCCTGGGGCCTCCATTCCCTTCCATCTGCTCAAGCCTGGAAGTCAACCCTGGACCAGCACAGCTCTCACAAGCACCAGTTCCATGTAGACTAAGTTTTACTGCTGATTTTCAGCATCTGAGCCACAACTCATGGACTGATTCATCTGAGAATACCTTGCCAGCTCCTCACTTGATTCTGCTTGAGGAGAACAGCAGCAGCAGTAAAAAGGGTCACAAGTGCCACTGCTCAGCATGCACATTTTATATGCTGAACTAGTTTTTGCAAGAGGTAGTACAGATGGAAAACAAAAAATCCCTGCTCAAGGATGTTGGCAAGAAAAATTGTTTCCTCTACTGGCATTCTGGCAAGGATTTTTTTTCTTTTATCATCCCTTCTCACCCCAGCACTTTCATATTGGAAATTCTCCCTACAACAGGATGCTGGCCAGACTAACACAGGTCACAAGCATCCTAAAGTTTCCTTTTTTTTTAATTTGCCTGACAATAACTCTGAAGTCTTTCAATATCATCTTCATTGCATTAAACATCAATAAGAATTACTTTCAATACATAAAATTTTACCTCTCTCACTATCATCTCTATAGAGACAGATCTTTAGGTACATGAACTGTTCTACTGTGAGGTTAGGAGATAGCTAGATTTTGGGTTGTGTTTGTGCAGAGATATTATTTGTGTACAGGGGGTGTCACTGACACATCCTGTCTGTTCAGATTAATTTTCCTCCTTAATCCAGATCCCAAACTCATTTTTGAAGCAAGAACATCCTGAGTTTGGCTGCTAATATGCTAGAAGCCACTAGATCAAGGAAAAACAACCTCCACTTTACAATGCAGTTGAAATAAAGAAGGATTTGCAAGAGCTTACTCTCACATTACTCAGACATCATCTGACACTGTTTCTAGTTTGTAGTCCATACTTCCTGTAGCACTAGACAAGCTGCCATGGAAGAGGGAACTATAAGTCTCTGGGTCTAAGATGAGAAAAAACTGAAACTGAGGCTATTGGAGCCTGCCCACAGCTTCAAAATCACCACATTCCCATTATCACATCCCTCAGTGTGCTGCACATTACTTCACAGCAGGCTTTATTGGGTTAGGTTCTCTAACAACTGCATGACTTTTAGGCAAGACTAGGCTTGAGACATGGGTCCAGAGCCTTCTGCCTCTGACAACACCAGCTGATATCTGTTTTGTAGGCCTTGCACATCACAACATCTACCAAGGCATCTTTTGACTTCAGACAAGAGTCGTGGTGATTTTAGCAGCAGCATTTCACAATCAAGGTCCTGCACAAACTGTTATTCCTGCAAGATGAAAGCAGCCTCCCTGGACAGCAAGAAACTGGCTCCCTGTGAAGTTAGTGCTCTATGCCCTTCAGATTAGGGAAACTGCAGATTTGTTTTCATTATGGGAAATAAACTGATTAGCAGATGGCTACTCATTTTTCCCCCTCTGTCAAGTCCAACAAAATAGAAATGAAAAATATAAATAGAAATCTTACTTCAATTAACATTCAAAGAGCTCTCAAAAAAATCAAAATTCCTGAACATTAAGTGTATGGTTTTTGCAAATGAAGTAAATTAATCTTTTAAAAAGGAAGTTTATTTTTACACTTGACAGATAGCATGAAATATGATTAAAACACATTGATCCCCAAGCTTCAAAAAGATGACTGAAGATTCACTTAGACATTGGACTCACTTAGCTGGGTTTTACCAACTGAGTGGATATTCTTCAGGCTCAACAAGTGCCATTTCTTGACTTTATTTCACCTGTATATCTTTATCAACATGACAAACTACAATAGGGTGCTAAAGGATAAAAAAGACAAGCAAGAAAGTCCCACTTTTAGCTTGCCACAGTCTTCAGGGCAAACAAGTTGGAAGTTCTTGCCTAGACTTTGGTTTCACATTTATGGAGCATGCAGTGGAATGTGCTTTTGAAATGGGCAGGAAAGAGCTTGTACAGGAGGCACTCAAGTGTGTGCTGCAAGAAGAGGTAGAGATGATTTGCCATTCTGGATTTGTTGTTCCATGTCTTTCATCTCCCACCATTTCTCCCCCTGCTCTACTTCGATTATAAACACTTATTTGGGCTCCTCACAACAGACCAGGGAGGTCTCAGCTACAAGGGCCTTCCAAAGGAAGCATAATGTGAAAACAAACAGCTCTGCAGGGAATTTACAGGACTAGAAAAATACATAGAAAGCATTTCCCCTGTAAGCTTTTCTTCAGAAATCATTGCAAAGGACAAAAATCACCATTACACTGGTGCCCTCCCCTCCAGATTCAGCTGATGCTACTTTAATGACAATGTGATCCAGCCTTGAAATAAAATTGTACAAAATATACCACAGCACTTCAGTGCATTGCTATTGTGTTCTTACAAAATGTACGTCCTCTTGATCCCCAGCTATCACCTACCCAAACCACCATCAGCAAATACATTCTCCCAGACTCAGAGAGATTAGGGAAAGTGTAGGCTATAATAATTCCCTTCTCTTCCCAAACCCAGCAGTCAGAGAAGCAGCCCATCAGGCTCCAACTGACCAATGAAAAAAGTATGAAAAATAACGGTATTGTAGTAGCAAATATGAATTCAGACCAAATAGGAGGCTTGTGGAAAAAGGCACGTAGTCCATGAGTGCTTGTCTCTCACTGGGAATATGCCTCAAGTCAAGAAAACACTTTAACATATGTGTAAGACACATTGCAATCACTGAGCCTTAAAATTATTAAATGCTTTCCTGAACAATAGCTTAAAGAAGAAATAAAATATTCCCCTCTACTTTCATAGTCTGTTTCAGAAGAGGCTTCCTTGATTAGAATAATACTGTTTGTATTATAACTGTTTGACTCGTGCCTTGAATTCCCTGCCATATAGAGTTTCCCCAAAGAACACCTGGAAATTATGAAATAAGAACTTGTCTAAATGGCCATTTCCAGTATTGCAATAAGGCAAGTTTCTCCTAGAAAACACATGATAAATTGGTATCTAAAAAATCCAATCAGCTATTAAAAATACATTCTGTATATAAGAATAAGAGCTAGAAATTTCATTCCAGCCCCAAGGTCTGGAAAAGAACTGGGCAGGAAGGCCACAGGGCCTGCCAGCTCCCTTCATTCCCAGTGTGTTCCTGGCCTTACTCCTCTGATTCCCTGCTTGGTAATACAATCACTGTATCCCAGCTGGCAAACCCACATATCTGTTTTTCAAAGCCAGGTTTGCCTGCCATTCTCAAAGTGCTCGGCTCCTACCTCAGCTCGAGTTCCAGAGCTCTGCAGGAATTACAGAAATAAGAAAGGTCTGCCACCTTGCCCCCATGACCATCCCTTGAGTGGCTGCCTAAAGCAGGCAGGTCAGGGCATCCTTCAGCCCAGGCCATCAGCAACAGCTCCCAGTCCTTCCCAGGGAAATCTCAGAGTCTGGATCACCCAGCCACAGGAGGAAGTGCCTGGTCATAGGACCTGGCTCACAGTCAATATTGCCAAGTATTTTCCTTGTCATATAATGCAAACCCTCCAGGGCTGCTTTATCACCACACAATACCCTGCAATTTGCATAGCTTCTAAACTTTTAGAACTTCTTAGTTACTTCACCCCGAAAGAAAGAGTTAAAGAATTCTAAAGCCGAGAGATTGGAGTTTTACTGCAGGAAATGAATTCAAACAAGCACTGCAACCCAGTGGAAGCTCCAGACCCCTTTAAATGAGCCCCTACAGCAGATAATGTCTTCTTAACCAGTTTGCTGCTCTGATAAATCGACTCTCATTTCCTAGCAGGGGGAAAAAAGAAGCAACTGAGTTGATGTTTGTTTGAAACAAAGTATTTTGAGATAGAAGCTATTTGTGTTCATAAATGCCAGAAAGCCTCTAATTTGGAAACACAGGCAATTCCTTTCTATTTCAACTCCATAAATCTGGTTGTCTAATCCTGGGATATTTTGAGCGATTTTATGATAGCCCATGTGCATATCATTCCACTTGCCTGCACAGCAAAATTTGCTTGAGTACACAAAACATATAGCAACTTGTTGGGCTGAGTAATAGTAATAATCCATCTAATCACAGTCAATTCAGCTGCTGGTTGCTTATGGGCATCCTTTACACATTAATTTAAAGACTGAATAAGCAAGATCAGAGCAGCTATTTAACAAAAGCATGCTCATAAAGCTCCTCTAAGCACCCAACACTCATTTTCAGAGGCTTGTGATCTGGGAGCATGCTTTTAAAACAAGTTTACCAGCTTTAACCTTTCTGCCTGTCATCAGAAACACAAGTCAGGAGAATTTTATCTCCTTTCTTACTAAATGATACACATTTCTGAACACTAATTTGGGCATGGAGAAAAAGGACACATATACACAAACAATGTAGCAGGGTTTTTGGTTTGTGGTTTGACTTTTTCTTGAATAAAACACGTATTGTGTCCACTCTTCAGTCTCAGCTTGCCTTATTTTCAGTCAAAATTACCCCAATGAGGTGATGGGTAGCACAGAATGTCCAGGGGGCACCATCAGTTTTTCATTAAGAAATATTTCTTGTTTAAATGCATTTGAGCAGGAAAACCACACATGTTAAGTGGCTGAGGTTTTGGCCCACAGTGAGTGCCCACTTTTTCAGCTGTTTTCAGCTGCCACAGAGGTGAATGGCAGCAGAGGTCACCATCACAGAACAATTCATGACCCACTCAAAGAGGTCACTACTGCAAACCCTCACTGCTTAAACCTGGTGACTTACATTGTCACAACAGGGACAAAAAGCAGTGCATGATCTTGTGGCTTTAAGGGTGGATGTGCAAGAACTAAGGGTTCAATTCTGCCAAACTGGGTGGACATTCCCATGTTTAGCAAGCACTCCCTGCATGGTGTGTCAGGAGGTGCTATTGCAAAGCACTCTTTACTAAACACGACTCCAGATTTACGTCCAGTGTTTTGCCACAGGCAAAGCTGTTGGGAAGATCAATTGATTCAACCCCAAGGCAACAAAACAGTTTGGCTCCAGGAGAAGGTGCATTCATTCCTTCAACTCTAAAGGTATTAGAAATCAAACATCAGAAGTCCCCTCAGCCTTTCCAGGAGGAACATCAATAATAAATCAGAAGTGGGTTCTGTGAACACTTGAGTGGATATATGAGGGGCTAAGAAACACCATCCACTGAGAAAGAAATCCCAACATGTGAGAGAACAGAACAACTCTTCCCAAGTTTTTTCCTGCCTTTTTGTTTTAAAGGCTGAGAGAGTGAATGCAGACAAAAATTACAAGAATGAAAATCAGATACAGTGCAAAAACTGAGTGGAAGTGTCAGTGACCACAGATGCTTCTGCATGACAGTAGCTCTTCTCCAGAGTACCTGTTACAACCCCAGCAAAAGGCCATCCAAGAATCAGGCCTTCTTGTGATAGAATTGTACTGATCAGTGAATTGTTTTCCCACTGACCACAACACCATCACAGCAGGTGGCTCAGGAAAGCAGAGATCAGTGAAAGCCACGGTGTTAAACCACTGATTGAAGCATGGTAGGGTGCTTTACTGGAACATTTGTCATGAGAGGTAGGTATGTATCAAAAGGTCGCTTGCTTAGCTCCAACATCACTTGCAGAACCTAAATTTCAAAATTTCAATTGAAGTTGCAGTTGTATGCATTACTTTCCCCTTCTTCTAACTGGAAAAAAAGATACCAGAAAAAATTCCTAGCTCTTCATAAAATGCTACCTTCTTTTAAAAACACTTCTTTACGCATGACTAGGGATGTGTTAAGTCCTATACTTCTAGTTAATATAAACTTGGCTTGTCACTGTAGCATCAAACTGTTGCTTTATAGAACAGGAAAGTCTCTGGGTAACGAACTCTGCTGGTGCTGGCTACAAAAATTTAGAGTCTAGTTATAATACATTAAAATGTATCACCTTTTGATCAGTACAGATACCATTATTACATCACTGCTATGCTATATTGCAACTGGGTTTCTCAAGGACGCTTATTAATCACCACAAACTTCATAATATTCCAGTTACTATTACTGTACCACAGAAGTAAACAGAGATTGAGAAACCAAGTATCTTGCTCTCAGATCCCTTAAACAGTCTGTGGCGGGTTCAAAGTGTTCTTTACAGCAAAGAAAAGGAATAGCTTAATAGCTAAGCACCAGATTGATACTTGGGAGATCTGAAGTCACTTCTTTCCCATACACCTTTTGTTTTGTGTCTGGCATGCTTCCAAATATCTCCAGGTTCATCCTTAGTACAAGTGGGTGAAACTAATTAAACAGGAGTTAAAGACAGAAAGCAAAGTAACCCAGCCACACACAGCCCAAGCCAGTACTGTTTGTGCAGTAATGTTGTTTTTTTCATATGTAAGAAGGGGAAAATAATTCCTTTTTTAATTGCCAACTGCTTAGTCGTAGACAATAGGAACTAAAGCATGGGTTAATCCAAGGAGATTACATACCACCCCCACTGCAGGTACATAAAGCATCTTATTCCACCTATCCTTTCAAAGTAGAAAATGACTTCACATCAAGGCAGTTTGGGAGCCCCAAGAATGTGGGCAAGTTTGTGCTAGTGCACTGTATCTTCACATCATGACTTGCTGCTTGTGCCTATCAGTGCCCCATGTACTGTCCTACACCCCTTGGTGAGGGTGCAGCTGCTTCTTTGCAGCAGGGGCATTGGGACTCACAAGGAAATACACAGAAGGCTCTGCAGGAAGACTTGTAAATGCTGGTGGGACTCAGTTAACCTCTTCCAGCAGAGAGAAGCTTTGGGATAAATGTTCATTCCCATGTGCTTCAGCAGCAGTGCCCCACCCCACCTCACACTAATGGGAGAAACAATCTACAGAAGCAGCAGTATGGATCTTACTTAGTCTTATTGAATTAAAGATGTGAGAACAGAGACATAACAGAGGGATCTTGCCTTTGACTCCCCAATTCCTTCAGTTCTGTGGTATCAACTTATTCAAAAACTTGCTCAATAAGAGAACACACCTCATGCATGTGGGCTCCCAATACACTGTTTTGTTTTCAGCCTGTCTTTGATACCTTCCCAGGGCTGCTGAAGTACACATCACACATTAGCTTCAACCTTTCCATTCAATCAGTTGTCAAATACATGCTATACACTGAAATACCTTTCCCTGTCTACAAGAAAGAAAAATTTAAGATTAACAGGAAAGACTCCTGGGTCAGGCTTAGAAAAAAGGTACAGGAAAGATTTGGCTTTTCAAGCTTTCCTATCTATGTTCTTCTGCAGCTCTCCCAGTATCACTAAGTCTGTTCATCTCAGGGGAATGACATTTGATAGCATATTTAGTTCACAGGACTAGCACAGTTACATTAAACAGAGGCTGCTGATAAAACATTACATCTCCCTCCCCCCGGCACTCCATTTGCTGTGATGTAAAAGGCAGACACCCCATAGAGAAATTAATCAGAAAGAAGGGGAATGAATCTAAAGAGTGAAAATTAAAGACCCCATGACATCCACATCCATCTACTACATCCAGATGAAACAGTGTCCCAAAACTCAAGGATGTATTAAGATCCTTCTGAGAGATGGAAGGGGTTACAGAATTCAGCATATTATCACCAATATAAAATATAGTTATTTAAATGGAAAGACTTCTCTTTGGTCAGCACTGAAGCTCCACAGAGAACAATATCTTTTAGTAGAAAGTACACTTTTTTTCCTCCACAAACTGATGAAAAAGGCTTAAAGGTAAAGGACACCTCATCTGTATCAGTCTAACTTCAGTAAAACCACACTGCTTTACCTTCAATAAGGATGTAGCCTAAGTATCTACATTTCTCCCATAAAGGGAAATCTAAGGAAGTGTCTGTGTTCAAAAAAACCCACAAACTAACAAAACAACCATAATTGTGTGTCCTCACATCCCAGTTCTTCCCCATTTGGTCTAATGCTCTCAAAGCTCTTCAACACCAGAACTATTCCAACATAAGGAATCCCTAAAACTCTTTTAAGGGTATCTTGATTTCCCTTTATGCCTTAACCAGATACTCATCTATCAGAATCCCTACAAAGACATTTGCAGAATCAAATGGTGCTCTATAAGGGAAGGATTCTAAATGCTTTAGCTAACAATTTTGGCTGAAATGGATTAACCCGAATAGAATGTGAAAGAAGCAGTCTTGGCTTTCAGCACACATGAACTACTCTAGCCTTTGTAGACTTGAACTACTAGCACAGAGAACAGTAGTGATTTAACCAGCAAGGAAAATTGCAAGACATGGGCAAAAGTGAATAGATTATGCAGCCTCTTTTAAACCACCATGCAGGTATGCAGGTTTTGTTTGCAACACCCTAACTAAATGCCAGGGTTTAAATTTATGATCCATGAGCAAAAGCATATGCAAGAAGAACCTCATGAACTCTTACAGACAGTACCACATTTATGAAGCAATGCTCAGATTACAGCTTCCTCAAAATGGAATTTAGTAGAGCAGGGTTTGAAATGCTACTTTCAAATCTGTTAGCCTTGATTCAGGCAGACCTGAATTTGAAGTGTGGAGCAGGGAGAGAAAGACCCTTAAATTAATCACATCCCTCCATAACACAGGACACAGGGTAAATATATCATCTTTCCTGTAAAGTTGTATCTCTTCAGGTGTCTGCAGATGAATAAGCCTGAATCAAACATGCAAGCCTACTTATTTTACCAAAATCAAACTTAACTACATTTTAAATGGAAGCTCACTTATTCTAGAGATGCATAGCAACCTTAAATCACTTTAAGGGAGATGGCAAAAATCCCTACAGGATAATTATAACTATAAAATTGCTTCTATTCTCAAAATACCAACATTACTCCAATCTTGGCAGTTGTGGGTGAGAGGTCAGAACTGGGCCTTGAAAGATTATTAAACAAGTATGAAAGTAGAAGAGGACTATATTACATGTTCCTCCTAGGAAGTCTCATACCTTCTGTCTCTCAAATGCTGTTTCCTTGCAGCAAGTCACTGTATGCCAGAAGACAGGAAATTGTAAGTTTAGTCAGAGCCGACTTTCAAACCCCATCATCATTTATTCAGAGTGAAAATACCTTCTTACCTGCTGCTCAGATGAGGAGAACACAATGATCTCTTCAGAAAGGATGGTAACATCAGACTGAGGGTGGGAAGGGTCTTCTCATACATTAAAGAATCCTGTTCATAGCCACAGTCCAGTAAAAACAAATAAAATTATATCTTGATAGAGACTGTAACCAAAGAGCAAGACAGACAGTGCTCTCAGTAGTTGCTATCCATGTAACTCCACTACTTGACAGTAACAACTTTAATACAGTCCTGCCTAGTTCACCTTTCTCACTTTATCTCTCCAAATTCTCCTTCCCTTTCACAACACTTTCCTTACTTTTCTGCCACTGCATATGGAAAAGAAAGAGAAACTGTACAGGCCCTGTGTTTTTCAGCAAAGCCTCCCTGACTCTTTCAGCTCATAAGGAGCCCCCTGCCTAAAACAGCCCCTAGAATCATAGAAAAGGCCCAAGTTGGAAGGGGCCCATCAGTGTCACTGGTTCCAGCTCCAGCCCAGTGCCCAAGCAGTCCCTGGTAACAACACTACAGACATTTCATTAACAAATTTCTCTAGGTCATAGAATTGTTCAGGTTGGAAAAGACTTAAGATCATTCAGTCCAACCATTACCCAGCATTGCCAAGCCATGTCCTTAAGCAAGACATCCACACATCATCTAAATACCTCCAGGGGTGGTTACTCCACCATTTCCCTCAGCAGCCTGTTCCAATGCTTGAGAACCCCTTCTGTGACGAAATTTTCCCTAATATCCAATCTAAACCTTCCCTGGCATAACTTGTGGTATTTTCCTCTCATCCTATTGCTTGTTGGCTGGGAGAAGAGGCCACCTTGCTACACCCTCCTTTTGGGCAGTTTTGAGAGCAATAAGTTCCCCTCAAGCCTCCTCTTCTCCAGGCTAAACACCCCCAGCTCCCTCAGCTGCTCCTCATAACAATGGTACTCCAGACCCTTCTCCAGCCCCATTGCCTTTCTCTGGACTTGTTCCAGCACCACAGTGTCTTCATTGAAATAAGGGGCCCAGAACTGGACACAGCACTTGGGGTGTGGCCTCACCAGTGCAGAGTGCAGGGGGACAATCCCTGTCCTGGTCCTGCGGCCACACTACTCCCCATACAGGCCAGGATGCCGTTAGCCTTTCTGGCCACTTGCAAACACTGCTGGCACAGGCCAACAGCACCCCAGCTCCTTTGCCATTGTGCCATTTTCCAGCCACTCTGTCCCCAGCCTGTAGCACTGCAGAGGATTGCTGTGACCCCAAGGCAGGACCTGGCACCTCACCTAGTTGAGCCTCGTACATCTGGCCTTGGGCCCATGGATCCAGCCTGTCCAGAACCCATTGCAGAGCCCCCCTACCCTCCAGCAGATCAACACTCCCAGCCAGCTTGGTGCCACCAACAAGCTGACTGAGGATGCCCTCGATCCCATCATCCTGAACATTGATAAGATGTTAAACAGAACTGGATCACTACTTACTGAGAGTTGAGACACTTGAGAGCAGAAATTCCTTCCAGCATTGCAATGTAATAGACTTCCAACAACACCACCAGTAGAATAGCAAACCACATGAAAGCACCATGACTGTGACCAAGACTGTGCCAGGACTTACTTTTTCCAAGTGATGAAATACATCTTGGGCTGTGGCAACACCTGTGAGCCCAAGGTGTCCCTTTCTATCTCTGCAGGGATAGCAATGTGCTTCCTGGCTACATCAAATAAAAGAACAGGTAAAAAATAGTGTTCAAGTAACATCATTTAGTAAAAATATTTATGCTGCAACTTCTGGGAGTTAAGAAACACTCCGGATACATCCTACAAATGTTATTAGGCTGTTTTTATAAAAGACAGGAGGGGAAGGATGAGAACACTTGCAACAAATCTTCATGACATATTAAGCCAAGATGATTATCTATGCTTAAATATTCTTTGGACGATGTTGGTTTATTTACCTTATGAAAAACTTACATGGACTAGATCTTTGTTCAAATCAGCAGCACACATGCAAACACTCTGCAAAACATTAACTAAGTGAAATAAAGCAAGCTGGAAGCCCTCATATATTTCTGACTTTGTATAATGCCAGGTTTTTCTAAGTTAGCTCTCACTGACTTACTCTTGGGATTTCCATTGATTATTTTCCACTACAGCCTCACAAACCAATAGGCATTATTTCATTGCTATATTCAATACTTTGGTTTCCTCTCTTTTTATGTTACTATCACAAGGACAGTGGGAGGAGAGCTATTCCCTCTACCCTTAAAAAGAAGTTCTGGAGCCGTGGGCACTTGCTGGATTGAAATGCAGAGGGCTTTTTGCCCTTGGCACATTAAGCCATTCCCTAATACAGTAGGCAAACAATAATTAAGATAAAGACTTAGGTATATGAATAACTTTCACTATGCATTAGACTTCACTCAAGGGTTAATAATCTGCCCAGGGTTGAGGTCTGTGTGAAATATCAGGATTTATCTGAAGCTATAAGAGGAGGGCTGCCCTAGCTTTCAACACCAGCAAATAAAACACCTTATTTTAACAAGATCACAAAGCAGAGCAATGCAATGTTGTTGCTGCCACAACTTTCTGCCTGAATGTGTGTCTATGTGTATAATAAAATTAATCATTTCATCCACATCAACTTTCTTCAGGAATGTGACAATATGCAATTGTAAAAATAGCAGTGAATTCCCACCTGAGGCAAGTTGAGGAGAACTCAGATTTGTTAGTGCTACAGTGATAAGCCCCCTTTTCGCAGAAGCACATTTTTGTCCTGTAAATAACATTTCTGTATTTGGTTCCAAAACTTTTGGGCAGGTCCAGGCAATATTATACTGGAAGCTGTGGGATGTGGTGTATCTTCCAACAGCCAGAGTGAGGAACAAGGAGTCAAGACACACTTGCCACACTAACTCATGTGCCTTTGCTTTCCCTCAGTTTACCCTCAATAGCACTCTTCTAATAATAGCTTGCCTTAATATTTGCAAAACATATTCAATGCGTGTCATGTGCACATAAATACATATACAAATTATTTCACAGCAGGGTACTCAGCTCTCAAAAGTATTTTGGTGTGTCATGCAAACATGAGAAAAGGCTTAACTGAAAACTTCTCCTCAGACTACATACTTCAGTTCAAATTAGCAATTTGCATTGGAATACTTCACACCCACTTCAGGCTAAGTTGTGTTTCAAACTAACATAACTTTTTGCACTATGAGGAGAATAAGAGGACTCCACTAGGAAGTACACACATCAGCACTTTCTTCTCCCTTTAAGCACAGTGCAGGCTTTGAAGGAACAACAAATAAGAACAGGTGTATTTTGTAAACAAATTTCTATATCAACTTTCAAGACTACCCTGCAAAGTGATTAAAATATTCGTCTTTGTTATTGTAAAGAGTAACATAAATAAACAATTTTTTTTTGCAAAGATATTAGGTTGATAAATTACGCCTGTTGCAGAAAGACTTGAATTAGTCTGATTAGTCTCAGCTACATAAATTCAGAAGCAGATGCGTCACTTTGCAAGGGTAGTGATTAAAGGCTGCATTCGCAAAAAAAATTGGATTACGCACACTTAAGACAATACCTACCATTTTTCAGCTCTCCCCCTCACAGCAGGTGGCCCATACAATTATTGACTTCAAAAAATTCTCACTAGAACTCCTCCAAAGCTGCCCTCACTTTTTGAGACAAAGGTATGTGCAAGTCAAGACTATTTTCAAATGTTCTCCTCACATTAAGACTTACCATGCAGGTGAAGAAAACCATTCACACAGCATTGTAAGTCAAAATACAGTGCCCACACATTCCCAGAAGAGTCACCCATATGGCTACTAGCAGCAAGGGAGAGGCAGAGTAATAACATAAGAGCCTTGGCAGCAAATAAAATCCACATCTCACCCTCACAGCACTCCAGCCAGCACAAGCAAGTGAGAAAGCCAGGACTGAGAGATACAAAATGGCTCATTATCTACCCCAGAAGGCACAGCACTGCCAAGCCGCTCTTTATCAAGTCCTTAACAGGTGTAAAATTAGCACTTGTTATTAAAGACAATGGAGTTACATGTATTGCCAGCAGCTGAAGAAATGTGCTAGAATTGTTTTCACCCCCAGTTAATTCGGTACCATTCAATAATGTGCACGAAGCCCGTAAATTAGAGAAGTGCCTCCTGAAGCATGGCAGGGAGCTAAGACAGTGTGTGAGCATCCTTTCTAAAACACAGGTGATTTCCTGAATGAAGGCCTAAGGACCAAATCCTCTTTTCATCAATATTTATGTAAGTTCAAACAAACTGCATCTACCTGAGTGTACTCTCAGGTAGACCTGTGCCAGCATAATCTGTAACCAGAATCTGGAGCTGTCAGAAATCCTCGTAAGCAAATGCCAGGACAGTGCTGGTTTCAGCTTTTCTAACCCCACAGAGCACAGACTGACTGGCTGCATTGATATTCTCTCTTCTCAGCTACTTATAATTCATTCCTGGGAATAAAGCAGAGAAAGGTGTTATTTACTGAGAAAAGCAAAACCCTGTTTCAGATGTATCTCATTATAGGTAGATCTCATTATAGGCAGGTGACCTCAGGTTTAGGACAAGAAGTCACAGAATCACTCAGGACTGTGTAGCTTCATTGTGTATTTTTCTGTTCTGATACCATGCTCAGCTCTGAAAGCAAATTATTTAGATACATGCTGCACATAGGAATGCATCTAACTGCTGAGCTGTGTTATTCAAGAGCACTGTACATCTCACCACTCTCCCATTTTCAGCAGTAACTGGGAGAAGGGTTGGCCAACATCAAACAAATCTGATCAGGGACAGAAATCTCAGTGATAATTACATTCCCACAGGGTTTCATGAAAACTGGCAGTGAGATAGAGGAGGAAATTAACTCCTCCACCAAGGGGAGGCAAGTCAGGCATCTCGCTATCCCTGTGGCAGCAATTGGCCAGGCAGCCAGCACACAATTTGCTCTGCACTAGCCAAGGCACACGCTGCCTTTTGTCTGCTGGGACTGCCACTAGGAGCATGTCAGGAGATCAACTTTAGTGGGAGGGGTTTTTAAACCCAGAATAAACTGTGCTACTCTGCTCCTCCTGCCAATTACCATGCACAGCCTGAAGTGCAAACCATGGGACAAAGCTGTCTTGCTTTAATATTAATGTTGAGTCTATTACTGGTGTGTGTGGGAATGGTGCAGTCTTGTGCAGAACAACCAACTCAGAGGGAGTTACTAATGGCTGCAGGTTCTCTTCTGCTCTAGTGTTCTGCAGTTTTCCTATTGTCATTTAATGATGCAGTCAGAACACGTCTGAAACACCCAAGATAAAAAGCAAACCCTTTCTATTCAAAGTTCGCTGGACAAGTTCAGGTTTGGAAAAAATGGGTGCCTGTTTACCAAGGCATGAAACATCTTACCACTGTACTTGGTTCATCATGCATCTTAGAAGAGGCAAAAATCAACATAAATCAAATAAAAAGAGCAGTTTCTTTTTATACAGAACAAATCTCCGGCTCTTGTTGGATTGATAGGTGTGGTGAGTCACCAGCACATTGCCAGGGTTGTCAAGTTGTCACTTTAGCTGGCTGCAGTACAAAGCTGAGTCCTTCCACATGGTCACCACTCCCCTCTCTGCGTGCAAATAAAGACTGCAGCCTTTTCACTTCTTTTTCCAAATGCACAGGGAAATCTGTTATTTCTTCATCGGTCTCGCATCCCCCTGGGCAATGGGAGCGCTCATCATCTGATGCATGTAAATGTTAACAAAACTCCCATCTTGATATTACATGGTTTCAAACCTATAAAATGGTAAATGCAGTGTAGTAATGAGAAAAACTAGCAGGTTTCAGGTGGCCTAGAGGTTTCTGCCGTGCTGGCACTGACATCTGTGACATTGCTAAACTAGACCCACGACTTCCCAAAGACTGGGAACTAGCAGAACTTGAGTTATAGTCTGGTTGCCACAGATATTTCTGTCAACCAGTGGAGCTGCTCGGTCATGCACTGACTCTCCTCAGCCTACGTGGGTGCACTTCAGAAAGGAAAAGAAGCAGCAGGTTCCTTAGAAGAGTTCGTGCGAGTGCGCTGCAGGCTGGCAAAACTCATCACTCATTCACTCTGATAAGATGATAGCACAACAAAGGCAAGGCTGATGCAACACCTTTGTAAACGCAGAGCCACTCTGGATTTGTTGAAGTATTGCCACATTTTAAACGTACATACAAACAGCAGAACTACTGCAGCATGTTGCTGAGGTAGGCTGCAGCTAAATCACCCTCTGCAAAGCATTGGGAGCTCTGTGTAAGCAGCAACACAAGTGGCAGCCACTTGAAATGCATGCAACAACTTTCATGGGTCCTCGAGTGCTGCCAGCAGCCTCGCACCTCAGTTACCATCATCTGGAAAACCATTAAACAGCTGCATCCATGCAAAGAGCAGAGAGAGGCTTTTGCCAGGGAGAGGGAGGCAGGGCACTCATGTTTCCAAAGGTTCCCAGTTAGTTTGCATACGGTGCTGTCAGACTGCTGTGCTCCTTTCCAGCCTGATTATTAACACTGCTAATGGGGAGAGGCCTTGGAGGACAAGGAGTGTAGAGCTGCATGCCTGGTGCACACAGAGCCAAGATTCCTGGCCATATTCTCAACATATACAGACCTATATACTATATTAATGGATTTTATAACATCAGTGATTCAAACAGCACATCTATACCGTGGAGGGGTTAACTTTCAATCCTGTATTTACAATTTACACACCATCTTTAGTTGCTATGGTAAACTAGTCAGTGTGTTGTCAGTATGGTGGAAGACCTTCCTTACCTAGACCTGGATAGATTTCCTAGTTCTGATTTTGGAGGGAAAATAAGTGAGACATGTCATTGAAGTTTAATGCTTTGATGCTATTTCGGAGCTTGGTTTGTGTTGGGTCACTTGTCTATCAAGGACAACCTCATCAACCAACTTCATTACTGTTGCACAACACCTAATAGTAAACTGCATTTACAGTAGGATTATTAGGAAAGAGCAGGAAGAAAAGGGAGAGAGTTCAGATACTAAAGATCAGAGACCAAGTGAGGCATCCAAAGAGGCAACAGCAAGAATTGACAATGTTCTACCGAACACTTAAAAACTGGGAAAAGGAGGAAACAGGGAAACCTTGTGTTTGCAAAAGCGTTTTAGAAAATTTCTAAATCAAAGCTATAAATAGGGGGGTTGTGAATGATTTGGTTGGTATGAGGCTGAGCAGAAATGTGATCAAGGATGTAAACAGGGGAGTAACATATAGCTGCCCTCAATCTTCTCCACTCCCTGTGCTTGCCCAGAATGCACAACTTTGCAAAGAAGTGCACAATCCATGTACTGGCATTTTCTTCCATTATGGATGTATTTGTATACATTATTACATTTTCCTCCTTCTGTTTCTCTCCCCAAAAGCCGAATCAAAGCTCTCCCTCATTTCCTGTTGCATAAGTAAATAACATTATCTTCACTTTGAAAACTGAGCAGTTTGAAAATGGCATCCCATCGGAGCCTGTCTGCAGGGTTTCAGCTGCCACAGCTGAATGTTTTGCTCTATATTCAGCAAAGGACATTAGAAGAGACATATTTTTAAGAACTTTATGTGCTCAATTTGAAGGCAAACACAGTAGTCTACTTTGTCCTTCTCTCTCGTTCCCTGTCCATTTAGGCTAAAAAATTGTGTTTGTACAGCACTTAGCCCCATGAGACTGAAACCTTTAGGTACAAATGTAACTCATTTAAATGGTAATGTACAACAAAATGAGTGGCACTCTTCAAAACAAGCAGCATTTGTAAGTGTATCTCTGCCAGGTGCTGACAAATGGAGGGTCGTGGTTGCAGGCAAAGGGAAAGGTCTCAGTGAGAAAATATTTAAAAGTCAGTTTTTCCAGTCAAAGGCCAAACTTTAAAATGTCTGCTTATTTCCCCACTGCGTATGCCCTGAAGCATCTCTCCTTCCCAGAGAGCAGCACACGAGGACTCCAAAGGTATTTCCTATACAAGGTCAGAGCAATTAAAATGTGCTTTAAATAGAGTCACGTGAGCCATGTGCAGGAACTCCACCGTCTGATCAGATCCCTGACACACTGAAGGGCAGAGTCTGAGACAATCTGCTGATCTCGGGTAGGAAAGACAGATAACGAGGAGGCGGGACCTGCTTTTTCCCTACCCTGGGATTGAAGGCTTTGCTCCTTCTGGTCACCTAATATTGCTTTAATACCAGAGATGCCAGGAGCTAACTAGTGACCTGGTTCTTTTCCTACTGAAGTCAACAGCAGAACTCAAAACCTAGTCTTTCAAAAGTCAGGGCAAGCTCTTTTACCTGTCCCAGTGAGCCCTAGCAGGAAAGGAGCTGCTGCCATCTTTTCCCAGACCTAATAGGAAGCTCCCAAATAAATGTTTACGTTAAAGAAATAAATGAAGAAAACCTTGGCTGATTAAAGTTGTATTGGTTCATGCCAGGGCCTGGGTTGTCCACTTGGAAGACAAAGCAAACAAACAAAACCTGTCTCAGAGAGACCTCCTTACAACCAAGATTTGAAAGGTCCTAGTCTCAGGAGAGAAAATTAATATAAAAGTGCAGCAAGTGAATTATGCTACTGAGTAAGTGTTGATGCAGTGGAGAGATTGCAGAAATGTTATTTCTGTCTGCTGTAAGAGCATCCCTTTCCTCTCCACCCCCCAGTGAGATGCAGTCTAGTGATACCTGCCCTTCTGTCTCATATGGGAGTCCCAGGAAAATACTAAAACCAGGAATGACCTGTCTCAAGATAAATTCAGAAACAAAACACACATAAACAAGGTTAAAAACAGGCTGCTGAGGGAATGCATCACCTGGAGTCCCTATGTGTGCTGCTCTGAAATATTTCCTTCCTCTTGGCTCCATGCTCCAGCTGTCCCACCCACCCTCTGTTTGTGGGGAGGCTCTTGGGAAGGGGAAACAAGGAGCGAAGCCATTGGCTTCCCCGTAAGCTGCTCGAAGGTCACCGTCATGCCAAACACACCCCGTCATCCTGAGTTCCCCTCAGGTCTGATAATAAATCTCTGAGCATTGACACTGTCAAGGGTTATGTCTTATTCTGTGTATTTCACAAGCATATTTCTGCAAGTCAAATTCTGCATGAAGCCGTGAGATGCGACACACAGGAGCAGCCTGGAAGGCAGTTTCTGCTTTCTAATTTGCACTTGTGATATCATTGCACATCAACAGAACTATTCTTTCCTTTCTCCTGAATACCACTGATAAATAAAATGTTTTTAGCAGGATTTTCATCTGGTGAAAGTCAGGGTAGCTCTGCTGAACCACTGCTAAAGGAATTTACACCATCTGAAGCCCTGGAGCAAAAAAAAAATCCAAGTCATGGGATATAAGCCAAAATTGGAGTGTTTTGCTGGATACAAACCAGATTTACTTGCTTGCTTAAACAGGTGTTTAAGTGCTGTAGTGAACTGGGTCCCAAATATGTAAGCATTTTTTATTTATGTTCACTTCTGCCAGCTTGGACATCTGATACAGAGGTCATCTTATAGCTAACATTTTTGTCTTAAACCCTGCCTATAGCCACACTACAGAACAGCTGCCTGTGGAGTTATGTTCCACACATAACTTTAAAAATAAAATGCAAGTGACTGGAAAACGTGGGTTCATAACTAGAAAGAGAATACAAGGGTACCTCAAATAGAAATAAATGAAACATTTTCTGCATGCTGAGAGAAGAACTCATAATCTTATATTTCTACTGCATTCTCTTTTTGTACTAATGTTTCAATACTGCAGTTATAGTGTCCTAGAGCTGCCTTAGCTGGAGCTGGTTAGACCAGAAGTACTGTATGGGAAAAGGTTTTACACATACATTAAACAAGTTTTTGTCTACAGAACATCTTCTTTCTCTATAAGGAATCTATGTTTGTACTAACTGCAACTCCAAACTCATGTAGCAATGTCCCCAGCTGAAAGCCCATCTCCCAGGAGTAGTTTTATGTATTGAACCATGACCATTGATGGGAAAAGGCAAAAGTAACCTTGGAGGCCATGTCCAGAACACAAGTTCCTCCCCACTTTCTCCAATCTCTGGTCACCAGATGAGAGTCCTGCCTTCTCATTTGATTTCTGTTCCAGTCCGTATTTCATCTCCTGAAATAGGCCTGACCATGTGGAGACCTCTCCTCTTGTCCCTCACACACAGGCAAGCTCACCTCTGGCCTCCTTGTGAAACCTAGTGAGATGTGAAGTTTGAGGAAAAGGGAATTTGTGTCCCGGATATTTAATCTTTAAGCTTGAATCACCATTGCACTGGCTCCAAAAAACTCAGCAGCTCTCAATACTATTTTTCCCTGTTGGTGGGAAATAGGTGTGATGTGAGCTGCTTGATAAACCGGGCCGTCAAGGGACCTGGAAAGTGTTGCCCCAGCAAGAAGGTGAGGGATTTTATGGGAAGAACTGCAAGCAAAGAAGGAAGAATTCCAGCATGAACTAATCCTGCCAAAACTTATTCAGGCAGATCTCCAAAGTCAGTGGGTTTCTAAAGTTTTGATACCGTAACAAGCTCAACACAATCTGGTGGTTAAGTGTGCAATTTAATGGCTATTTTAAATCATCACATTTAAATAGACAAGGAATTAAATAAAGCACCTAGTTTAATTTTGAAATTATCCTCTGTAATCTGATATAATTAAAATAGACTCAAATAATAAACTAAGTATATATTTGCATAAGTTTTAGCTGAACAGAACTGCAACAGCTAAAACAGTAAGCTAAAAGATTATCTCCGGTCTTGAGATATGAAAGATAATTTACTACCCCCAACTACCAATAAAGAACAGTATTTGTGCAGGGAAAACTGTATTTCATCCATCAGTTCCTCACCTTATTTTGCATCTCAGGCTTGCTTTGTGCCACCAAGCCAGAGGCTAAATGCATTTAATATGCATATTATTGCCATGTTCACATGGAACTCAGTAGCCCTGAAATGCCTCATTTGTTTCTTTGTGGCAAACATAACCATAGCTAGGAAGGAAGGAGAAAATATCAAAGGATGCAAGTCTGATCAGCAAACACTATACAGGGGAATATTTAAACCTATTATCAGTTTTATGAAAACTGGGATGGATGATTAGCAGCTTGGTTTTTATTTTAGACGATGGTAACACTGCCAGGGTGGGGGAGAAACAATGAAGACCTCCAAGGAGAGAATGAGGTGGCTGCCAAATAAATAAAACAAAACCCCTTGGGTCCATTCAAGATGGTGTTAGAGGCTGTCTTGAACAGAGTGTGTGCCCAGCCTTGCTGTGCCCAGGGCTCAGAGGTACCACAGGTCAACTCATCCTTCCACAGCACCTTTGAGATGTGCACCTCCAGAGGACACTGCAATGGCACCAGCACAGAACCCAACACCACGTGCACAGCTCCTCATGCATACATTCTCTTTTTGCCATCATGTTTGTGGAGGTTTTCTCTTTTGCTAATATTTGTTCCTCGGCATGCTGCTCCATTTTTTACTTTGTTTTTATTTATCTAATCCTTGCTCTGACAAACCCACAATGTACTGAATCACTACATGGTTTTGATTCTATATTTGAAGAACTGTGACTTTCTGCACACAGAAAGTAAATTTAGATGGAATTTACAAGTTAGTAAATATAGCTGGTATTCAAGGGTATCAGCAAAGGGATCCTCCAGAAATTCTAGATGCCATATTCCCTTGCATGCAACCAGACACGGTGCAAAACAGCAGTAAACAAACATAGTGCATCCTTTTCCAGGGATAAATCAGAGGGATAGAGAAGGGCACTCTTCGTAACCCATGCAGTTAAAAAGCTATCTAAGCATCAAACTCTTGCTCTGACTCTCCCACTTCTCCAGCTGCAAATGAGGAGGAAAGAATTGTCCCCACCTCACAGGCCTCTTGTGAGGGTGAGAAAACAGTGCATGGATGCCATGCTGTTAGGCCAGCCTAAGGAGAGAAAAAAGAGGGAGGGGAAAACTTCACACCTATCGGCCTTTTGGCCAAATGGCTGGAAAACACTGGAGATGGTGCCACTAAAAGCACAAGCTTTACATTAACCCTGCCTGGGGAGGCTCCAGCCAGCACCAGGAGCTGAGGACCAGGCACAGCTGCTGTCCAGCCAGGGAGCAAACCCAGCAGTGCCACAGAGAAATGAATGCAGCGCTTTGCCATGATGGACCTACGGGGCCTGATTCCACTTCCCAGTTTTCCTGTGGTTCCAGAACCATTTTTAATTGCTTTTTCTCATCAGGGAAAACAAGTATGTGAGCCACAGGTCTCTGTTCTGTAAACTATCAAGTGCTAAGAGAATATAATTATTACCACTGCTATTTATTTCACCCTTTGGTGTTTTGTCTCTCTTTCCCGATTGGTTTACGATGACGAATGTCAGGACTCTGTTCCCAGTTATCCTCTTGGGCAGAGACAATGCAATGTGACATTTAACACAGTGTAGCAGACACCATCCTCCCTCTTCTGAATATTAAAATCACAAACACAGCAAAAAGCACTCGTAACAATAGATGTATCTTTTATTCACAGATAAAAACTGAAGCAAGCTGTTATAATACATATTTATACAAAGGATTTGAAAAAACCATAAAAAGGAAGATGATTAGAAAATATGATTCATTATGAAATGTGGTATTACGTACACTATTAAACCTTTTCAAAAGTATTTGTTTGGCAACAATTTATCAATAGTTTCCACACTTAAGTGGCCTCCTTCAAAAAAGCACAAATCTCATGCAGCATGTATAAACTTGATCCTGAGGGTTTGCCTTCCTTAGAAAAACTGTAAAAAGATATACTATTTGTCTTAAAAGTTCAAAATGCAAATGCTATATTTATAGTCAAAACTATATAAAAATATGGACCTAACTTAACATTTACAAAAACTTTTTGCTCCTTTTTTTTTGCTTGTTTTATGGTTTTGGTAATAAACATAATTCTCAATTCCTGCAGTCAGAGAGGAAAAAAGAAAACCAAAAAAAACCACAGTGTCCTTTGTAGACCTCCTCACGTTAAGTTTACAACTCCAAAAAAGACCAGGTCTGTGAAAAGTGAGGTTAGTAACCAAGGAAGTAGGTAAGCAGTTAATATATATCTATATATGTATATATAAAATGGAAAACAAACATTTATTTTGATCTGAAAAAGTAATAATACAAAACCTGAAGGTAAAACAATCATCTCAAAATGCCATAATACTCCTTTTCAATAGATAAATGTTCATAAAAATATCTTGAACCCTAACCAAGAAAACAATTATAATACAATTTTAATTCTGCTACATAAAACAGCTTTTCTATGAAACAAGAAGGCAAGTTCAGGTATGAAAACATAATTTACTTATTGCTTTTGCTACAATGTTGTTTGTTTTTTACATATAGTCATAAATACACTATACAGTATAAAATATTTCGTAGGAATACATTTTGTGGTCTGCTTAGGTTTGCTGGCTTTAATTCTAGCACCAAATACAAAAATGAAAATCAAATGAACTTTAAAGGCACTTCCATTTCACGTTTGTTTGTTTGTTTGTTTGTTAATGAACACCAGGGTTTGTACTAAATCACTTCCCTCTGGTAGAAGCAATACTTGATCCTTCTTTTATCTTTGTACAGCTCAGGTCACGTTGAGGCACCAAATGATTTATGAACATTCCCATTCCTCAGCTGTTTCTTTCTCTTACAACATTCATTGTTGCTTTTTAGTCTTCACCCTTCCTCCTTCACTTCCCAGCTACTTTATCCCTTTACTTCTTCATGGCAGACGACCCAGCTTCACTTCCATCAGCCCCTTGAAAAGCCTCTCTTCAAACCTCCACTTCCCTCGCTCCATCCTGCGCATCGGTCATCCCGATATCGAAACACGTCACTATCATGATATGTGACTTGCACAGATTAACACACTGCTCCAGTTCTTCTGTCACTTGTTCCAGTGCCTCCAGGTACTCCTGTGACTCCTTATCAAGATCAGGATCCACTTCAACTGCCAGATAAAAAAGTACTGAGTAAGAGAAACAGCTTATCATAAAACATTATTCTATCACAAAGGAGCCAATATGGTAGAGTAAAATTTAGTTTCTCTTGAACTAAGATTTTCTTTCCCCTTTGTTCAGCAGATGCTAGACTCTGCCTTGAGGCTCCAGTTATGCACAGCACTCAGTGTGGGAACAAATCTCATGCCTCAATTTCCCAGGTATAACATGGATATGGAAACAATTTTTTCCTTCTTTGGAAGGAAGAATAATAAAAGAGTATATACTTAATATTAACAAATATCACATTTAATATTAACACCACCATTTTGATGTTCTCTTCTGGTTGGTTTGGATGTTTTTTTGTTCAAATAGCACATTACAGAAACACAGATTGAGTCATAGAGTATTTCAGGAGTCAATTCAGAAAAATATCTTTGCAAGTGATTAAGTTACTCAGTGGGACTGCTGACATGCTGAAAATCTGTTAGAGGCTGATCATAATGCTGTTTTTGCAAAATACTTACAGTCTTCCTTCCACTTATTTGGATCCATCATCAACCTGCACTTTGTCTCTTCCAATTCTTCCTTCAAAAATTCGTGCTTTGCCTTTATTTCTCTGATTCGCTGCTGGCGCCTCTCTAGTATCTTCAGCTTGGTATGGAAATACATCAGACCCTTTTAAGACACAGAAAGACCATTCCATGAATTTTCCTGTTGTGAGCTGGCCCATAACAGTCTGACAGAAATTGCTCCCAGCTCACTACTTGTAAGAGTGAGCAGGTGGGTTGTTTTATTTGCTTGTGGGGTTGGTGCCTCTCTAGTATCTTCAGCTTGGTATGGAAATACATCAGACCCTTTTAAGACACAGAAAGACCATTCCATGAATTTTCCTGTTGTGAGCTGGCCCATAACAGTCTGACAGAAATTGCTCCCAGCTCACTACTTGTAAGAGTGAGCAGGTGGGTTGTTTTATTTGCTTGTGGGGTTGGTGGGGTTTTAATGGGTTTTTGGGGGGTCTTTTTATTTGAAGTTTACATTAATGGATTCTAATCTAGAGGAACTGCAAGCTACATCACTTGAGCACTTGTTGTACTTCTCTGAATTAACAAACACCTCTTAATACATTCTGAAATTACTAGTGTTTGTAGGTAATTTTTTTTCCAGTAGTGAAAATGATAAACACAGCCTAATGATAATGTCAGAGTTACAGTTAATACTAAAACATAAATTCTTATTTTCTAAAAAGTATTCCTACCTTCTCAACATCCTGGAAAGGCTATTACAAAAGAGAGGGGAAAAAGGCATCAGTGGAACATAGAATTCTGGTCTCTAAAATAGAATTAGCTGAAGTGTTTTCCAATTACAAGTAAGGTAAACTCAGTATATCCCTGATTTAATAGAATCCTGTCATTTACATAAAGAGTTAATGACCCTATCGTTGAGGGAGGCTGTAAGGTTCCACCAGCCAGGCTAGGATTATGAAGTCTTCTCATAATGTATTCAGTGGTAACTTGCATTTACATCATCAGTCATGTTAGACACAATTAATTTTAGACAGTAATCATTTTAGTCTTCTGTGTTAAGGGTACCCCAACATATGAATTGTAAAATTAATAATTATAGTACTTTAATTGCACTCAATTTCCTGAACACCATTCTGGCATTGAAGCAAGGACTTTGTCTGTATATTGTAATTTGTCTACAGTTGTAAAATATGTGCTGACCTCAGTTTCCTCTTGTCTGTGTCGCTGTAATCGTTCCACATCATCAATCTCATAAACTTTAATTTCAAAAGGCTCTTTCAAAGTGCCTGGCAAAGGTGGTAGATCAACCCATTGGCCAGTGACACTGGGTTTTCTTCCTAAGGAGGCAGCATCTGGCAATGGAGCAGGAATCAGTCTGCGACGCTGGAGACCTAAAATACAAAAACAAACATTCCTCAGGCTCTAAGAGACTAACATGCTGGAGAACATACTGCAGGGACTTAAAGAAAGATCTAGGTTTTCAGCATACTTAGGAAGAAATGCTTTTCTTGATCTTTTCCTTTTAGTAAAATACCCTCAGGCTGCTAATTGAGTTACTGCCTTGACAAAGTAGGTCTCATTTGGTTCCCAGATGGGAGCAACAGCAGTTCCTCTCCCAAAGCAGATGTCTGAACATCAGTTCTTTATTCTCTCCTTGCAGAAATATTTTGCCTGGATTGATTTTTCTTTGGTAGACTACAATGGTATTCATTACCTTGCAAAGGCAGGGACATAATGAATAATCTAAAACTAATAATCATAACGGCTAACTTAGCTGGAAATCTTCTGCTCCCCCAGTTAAAGCCAAGCAAGCCTATCTAAGGTCCCTATCACTGCACTACATCTTTGCAAAGCTCAAACAGTTCCCTCCAGAACTACTACTGCTGTTTTAGAGTGCTAAATACCAGCCGTTTTCAAAGCCAATTTTGTGGGATTGAGAAGCATTCAGAAGGCACCAACCAAGCTGCAACTTGAGCATCTTTAATGTTGAAACGTCTCACACCTTTTCATCAGCACCCAGAAGATCAGTGCATGACAAAACTCATCAATTTTGGGAGCCTTCAATAGAATGCTCCCAGATTTCCCAAGAAAATCATACTGCTCCATTATGCTTCCTCTAGGGTTCAGGTTTCATGAAGCAGAGAATGAGTTATAGCCTTCAAAAACGCTGACGCTTTTGATTGCATGAGTTGGCACTCTGGTGTCCAGTGGGTTTTTTTGTGATTATTAAGTCTCTTACCATTCTCTAAAAATCTGACCTCTACAGTACATGTTTCAAGCATGAGTACATGCACAGAGCTGGTCAGGCAACATTAACAAACCTGCAGTCCAGCCCCTAGGAAGAGGAGGGCTGAAGGCCACCAGAAACAAGCTGAAATGTCACAAGGTAGCAGTAAGTATAAGCTGGCTTTAGGTGACTAGTGACAATAAATGTAGTACTTAATTGGCTCCTTTTGTTAAAACCTTGGTCAGAGGAGAAGAGTCTTGTTTCTTCTGCTCTTACAAAAGGGAGCACATCAAACAGACAAGACAGCTCTGCTCCAAGGACAACACTGCCAAAATAGCTTCTGGGCTGAGACCTCTTCAGGAGACGTAAACACAAGTTAAGGCTGCCAGATAAGCCCTGTCAGGAACTTCAACATGAAGTGAAGAAAAAATCCCAGCAGGCATCCCCAAAGCAACACACCTCCATTGACACCCCAAAAGTTACCTGCTTTACATATTCTTAAGAAAAACATCCCTCATACTTAATTGCATCCTTGCTGATTTCTAAGTAACAAGAACAGAATGGGAATTTTTTAGAAGGGGAAGACTTGATTCTACTCCTACAAAACCATTCTCACAACCCCAAACCATTCAGCCTGAAACACCACTACAGTCCTGTCGGGCAAAGCCACACACTGTAACCCTGATCCTGTAACTGCTTTGGGGACAGGAGATCCCTCTGAGGAGGACACCAAACAGATGTGGTCAAACACATGCAATAAGCAGGCAAACTTCATATCCTTCCACTGTACAAGCCAGAGTCAACATCATTTCTCCAAAAATGAAGTTACAGGATGAGGGGACAGGTTTACAGTGACATACATGGGAGTAGGATCTGGCTTAAGTCCAGAGACTCCAGCATAGTCTGGTGTTACATAAGCTACTCCAAAAATATCTAAAAATGTGCAAACATTACAATTATTTTAGAACAATAATAGGTCTGAACCAAACATTTCTCGTAAGAAATATTTGATGCAGTTCCTGGTAAACCACATTTCATGCATAAAACACATTATTTTCTCAAAGTCTACAGCACTCCAAAAAAGTAATACATAATTTACCGATATAGAGCAATTACAACTGGAAAAAGAAATAGTTTGTCATTTTTAAAGACCTTATAAGTATTTCCTGGGGCAAAAACAAATACAAATCCATCAGTGGGTAATGCCTTCTCAATATGTGTGCAGCTTATACAGCTGTTAATATTGATTTGTAGGAAAGGTTTAAGAGGCTGATATGATATGGAAAGAGAAGCGCAGCAAATGTTGCACTAAGTTTCCAAAATGATTTATCACTTGCTGAAGCAGTTCAGTTTCCTTGACCAGAAAGCACCATGAGATCAACTTCATTCATTTGGTTTTACTGCCAGAACTCAGCATCATGAGTATCTACAGGGATTGCTATAATTGCCACTTTCCAACCAGAAGCTCAGATCCAGCACACTGCTGATAGTTCTGACTACATTTCCAACAGTCAGCATGCCCAGGTTGCTGAAGGAGGCTGCTGGTCATGATCTACATGGCACTGGTTGCCAGGGATTCTTTACAATACCATAGGATCTCAACCTAGATCTGAGAAATGAACACTGTAACACCAATCATATGAGCCAGGTTTTGAAGCTGACTACAAATACACTAGACTGCAGCTTACATGAGCACCAGCAGTGGAAGCAATAAAGAAAGGCACCAGAGGGAAGGAAAGGGGACTCGGCCCCCATACACCCACTTTTGCTTGGCATGGTCAAACACAGTGAGCCAGAGCTGCCCCTTCCAAGCAGCTCTCCCAGTCAGTTTCCTACTGCTTCAAGTATCCTCACACACCCCAGAAAATTTCTTACTACAAATACTATTAGAGTGCAATACAACAGTGTTGTGATTAGCTGCTAGCATTAACCCAAGAGTCGCTGCATCTTACGCACACGCGCTACTGCTCTAAGCCTTACCTTTGGGGAATCTAACACACATTTAGCAGTCCTCATTAATTCACACTCCTCTTCCCTCCCAGCCTATTCCTTTGTTTCTAAACTACAGCCCTAGCTGGTCTCTCTGGCATTCCCTCACAGACACCTAGCAGCAGAGCTCCTCCTCTCCTCACTGCTCTTCTCTTGCCAATCTTCCAGGATCACTCCCTTGATCCTCACAAAAACTCATCAGCGCTCACCCAGCACCTCATTTTTCCCAGCCCACTCATAACACCCTCCTATTTGGGCCACCCTGTCCTGGCCCTCCTGCTGAGGGAGGAAGGCATGTCCCCCATCTGCCAGCAGCCACCTGCTGCCTCCTCCCTCGCAAGGAGGCTGCCGGCACCCCAGGGCACCCACACCTCTCCTGCCCTCTGCACCACAGCACCTGTGTCACACCTGCAGCTTTGAAGTAAAATAAATGACAAGTAGCTGCTGTCACAGCAAGACACATGCACACACAGGTGCATGCAGTCCACCTCCCTGCTTTGAGTTCCCTCCCAGTCTCCTCTCCTCTCTGTCAGCGATGCCACAAAACACCTCCATCCTCAGGATGCAGTGGAGCACCAGCAAACACCTGGCCACCTGCCCCGTCATGTCTTACCTGTTGACCGTTTCTTGGGGGATTTAAGGCTCCTCATCCGACCCGGTGACGACATCCCGCTCTCGCTCATGGAGTCGTGTGCCGAGGACGCACTGCCAGTGGCCTCGCTGTCCCGAATCATGCTCTCATAGCCGCTGCTGCCCCCACTGTGGTAGAACAGAGCCGTCCTGCCCATGGCTGGCGGCAGCTCCCCGCTCAGGACACTGCTGTTGTCACTGCCGTGCCCGCTGCTGTAGCGCTGCGGCCGCCGCGGTGCCGTTATCTTGCTGTAGGGAGACGGCAGCACCGGCATTTGTGACTTCTCGTCGCTGAGGTTGATGCCGCTGTCATTGCCGCTGTCAGAGTCAGTGGAGCCTCGGAAGTGTCCCGCCTTGGCAGAGCTGCCCGACACCAGCTCGTTGACGCGGCTGTTGGCTGCCCTCATGGCCTGCTTGGTGCCCATGATGGTCCCGCGGCCGGGTTTGCCGCTGACAGGCTGCACGGAACGGGGGGCTGCCTTCCCACCAGGGGCCATGCCAGAGCCCTTCCCTGCAGGCTGTGCCAGGGACTTCACAGAGGAGCTGAGAGACTTTGATCCGCTGGCAGAGAGGCCCCGGTTTTTGTTCCCATTGGCTTGCACCTTCTGGTTAGCTGTGGGTTTTGCCTGGCTGTTTTTCCCAGGTGCAGGGGCGGTGAAGGGCAGTGGTAAACCCACACTGGAAGCAACAGGAGGGACTCCCAGCCTGGGGACAGAGCGCCCTGCCCGGCTGTTGCCAGTGCTCCCACTGTCCCTCACCATGCTTGCTTTGGATCCAACTGATGTCAGGCTGTCACACCTCTCCAGAGACATGTGGCTCCCATATCGGTGCACAGTTTCACCCTTTGATGCCTTCACCTTTAAGCTGGACGTCATCTTGGGCAAAGAGTGGTCACCCTTCAAGTTCATTTTGCAGCTGATACTTTCACTAAAGTAACAGCCAGCTTTCAACCGCAAATCTGCTTCGTCTTCAGCCTTTGGCATGGCAGCTTTGGCAAAATCCAGGCCAGCTTTCCCCACACCGTTACCCAGACCAACAGGTTTCTGCTCCAGGCTCGATTTACGTACAGGAGGTGTTGGAGGTGTTGGCCCACCCGGTCTGGGCAACATGGTTGATTTCTGTGGTGTGCTCTTCCTTCCCAGGGCCGATTTCAAGCTGCCAGTGGCCAAGGGAGCATCCAAATTCCCTCGGGTCCCAGACTCCGGCAAAGTACTGTTAGCATGTGACACTGGCATCACTCCCAGTGTGGTGGCTCCTCTCTTCAGCTGTGGCATCTTCATCACAACTTCTGACTTCTTGGCAGCTCCGCTGGAGGATTTGCAGGCCATTTCACAACCATCCACAACTCTCTGCGAACAGGCGAGCACAGTCTGTGACTTCATTGGCCTGGGTGCTGTGCCAAAACACTGGGCAGCTTTTTCTGGCTGCTTCTCAGTACCAAACGTGTGAGGTTTTGGAGACAGCAGCGACTCTGCAGGTTTTGCTTCCAAGTGGTAATCAGTGCGTAACAGCCAAGGATCTTCAAATATACCATGTGGATTCTGCAGCTCTTTATAGCTGAGGACAGTATTATTGTGGATTGGAGAAGAGGTAGTTTTTGTTTTCCTAGGAAGACTAGAATGTATTGTTTCTATCACAGGCGCATCGTAAGAATTACTAAATTTAATTTTTACTGGCTGATCAGTGACACAAAAAGCACTTTTTATCTGAGATGCTTTGGTAGTTTCAGAGGTTTGAGGGCTTTTGCTGATGCCTGAGGAAAGCTTGCTGGAACTCAAGCTCTCGCTCTCCAGCTCAGAGAAGCAAAATCCACTGTCATTCAGAGCACTTTTCAGGGGGACACATAAATGGGATGAGTCCAAGTTGAAGGGTTCCTCGGACTTACTACAGTTGTAAGATGACTGTGCGACAAAACTGTCGCTAGACTGGGCCCCATCACTTTCAATTGTACAAATGCTGACTTCACTAAGCCACGAACTGATGGAGGAACGTCTGCTGCTGGTAAAGGGATCCTTAGCAAAGGGCACAACAATATCAATATTTACACCAGTAGAAGTCTCCTGTGAGGTATAAGCATCAAACTCATCATTTATGCTGCTGATAATACTGACCGGCCTCGAACCCGATGCAAGGGCCTGAAGGGAGCAGTCACTGTTAAAGCTAATGATACTGGAAGGTCTCCCATTATCCATAATTCCACTAATAGAGAGCTCTTCCACCACTGTGAAAACAAGCTCATCCTCCCCATTCAGCTCAACAGGCTGCTGCAAAGTCACTGTGGTGGTCAGTATGTCCCGATCAAAACATTTCCCTCTGAATGCTGACCTGAAGCTGTGTACCTCTATCGCACCTGACTGACCCTGGGTGTTGCTACCCACAAGGAATGTGCTTCCTAAAGGGTTTTGCTCGGGCTTGTTTCCCATCTGTTTGCTCATTCCCACAGGAGGAGTCCGAACTGCATTGCTATTGTCCAGCTCCAAATTCTCAGCTTTGGAGCTTGGAGAGTGTTCTCTCTGCTGTGGAGGGGGAGGTGCTGGGCTTGGCAAGGGTCTCTTTGTGTACAAGGACTTTTCCTTAGTGACACATTCAGCTGTAGCCTTATTCTGCTCTGGATTCCTCAAAGGGCTACACCTTGCAGTCTGCAGGGAATCAGTGATTGTCTCTCTCTCCCCTTCCAGGACAGAGTCTATTATTTTGTTGTCAGCTCTGCTCTGCAGCTTGGAAAGCTCTGATTTCAAGTGAGGTGTGCTATTTTCTTGACAGTTGCCATTGCCACCCTTTGACGCAACAGCCTGGAAAGGAAGGTTGTGTCCCTTTTTGGGAGATGCAGTTTCTTGTGGAATTGGTTTCTTAAATCCTCCAGAAGGAGAGCATATTTTTTCCTTTATGAACTTAGACTGTGCATTTTCTGTACTTCCAGGAACAGGACTACAGTTGGACCCAACAGAGATTTCTCCACAAGCAAATTTCATGGGTTCCTCACTTCCATCAATGCATTCTAGCCTTTCCTGCAGTTCGGCGAAAGTGTTGCATTTGAAGTGGTCCTTGTCAGAACTCCTACCAATAGCAGAACTGTCTTTATTTCTCTTCTTATTTAAGGATGGGATAATGGGAACAAACTCTGGTGGACCTTCATTATCTGTCAATTCCCTGTCGGACAAAGCTGCACCATTGGGACCAACATAGATGACAGTATCACAAGACTGTTCACTGCTGGAGGAATAATCCGGATCACTGGATATATTCAGGACAGGAAGGTCAGGGTCAAGGGCAACAGTTCGTGGGTGGAATGGTCGCAAATGGGGCGGTCTCCGGACATGTCCTTCTTCACACGAACTCTCTCCTCCAGACGAGCTGGATGCATACTGCAAATGACAAGTAACAGAAAAGTTATTAGTATCAATTGATAAATAACTATATACATGTACAGTAAGTGATTAAAAGGTCAGGTTGCAATGTACTCTGTGCTTTGTGTATACTATCACAACTACATCTAGCGGGAAAATATTAAATGGGAGGGTAAATTAAAATAACATGCTACATATATTTTACTGTATTAGTAATAATATAACAATCACACCTTTTCAGACAATTTCTATTAAATATTATGCATTGTCTTTCTCCTCAATAGTTTTCTGTTCCTCCTCTATTGATTTTTAATTAATACTGATAAAAGCTTTTGAGATAGTTCCACATGTAAGCAAAGAAAGAAGACGTGTTTGAAACAAAAAGAAGGGAATGTCAGGATTAAGGATTGGGGGCAGTGGTTGATGGCTCAGTGCCAAGTCATTTGTCAGTTCCTCTCCTGAGATTTTATGCATTTTGTATTACTTCCTACCATCGAGAAATTCCATGTTCCCCTACTGAGAGGTTAGGAAAACTCATTTTCAAATGAATTCACTTCTGCTTGTTTGTGAACCAACCTTGGATTTCTTCTTTCTCATGCGATGGATTCGTGATGCAAGCTGAACAGTGGTTAGAGTCTCTGCATAATTGGCTGGGGAGTCAGAAATGTGTGCAATCATAGTAGTTCTGCAGTTGATGTTCCCAAGTGATTCCCTCAACAACATTGTCAACTTGTTGTCCCTGTGCAAAAAAATGAAAACACCAGGATTATTTAAAGAAACCACCAAGTTTTTTTTTGCAGAATTTTACACCACAAGCTGTGCTTTCACTCTCATGCATGCATGGTACGTGTAGATAAGAAATATGCTCCAGTTATTGACCACACTTCAAATGTGTCTAAATGTACACATACAAAGGTATCAATATTTTAATTTATCTGCCTGTGTATTTACAGTATTTTAAGTAATTTTGTTGCTTAGAAAATTGTAAACCAATTGACTGATAACTAGTTTTCTCAGGTTTAGGTCATACTACCCAAAAGAGCTCATGAGTACTGTATTTTTAGCTGAACAGACTTAGTACCAGGATAGTTACACTCTGTGAGCTCTATGTGAACACTTTTAACAATAAAAGTCAACAAAAATGGTAAGAAATCTCTAAACAGATATAACAATGTTGGATTTCAGAAATACAAGTGTCACCCCAACAAATCTACTTTCCATTCTGCCACCCGTGGTCTGCTCTGACATAGCAAAAGGGAAGCAGGACTTCTCTCTGGAGGCTTTCCTGGTGGTGCAAAGCCTGCACTGTGGACAGTAAAGCCGACAAGACAAGTGACATTTTGTCCTCCACTGGTCTCCAAGACATCTTTCCCCACGGCTCCATGGAGTGCGAAGCTCCCTGCTTCCTACTGCCCCCGCAAGCAGTTCCAGCCTGAGGGAACTCCTGCCATGTCTGGCCACTAAACCACAGGAGGTGACCAAGTTGAGGATCTGCCCTTCCCTATTCTAACCCATCCATCCTCTACTCCATATACAAACCTAGCAAGTAGCCTGAGGAAAATATCTCTCTGCCTAATACAGAAAGAAAAAAACACCTGTTTGAGATGCATCACTAGATAAATATGTGAAATGACATGATTGATAATGCATTATAACTTTGTGCTGTTGTTAGGACAAGCAGCAATTAAATTTAAGGACTGAAGGCCAAGTTCTGGTAAGGGTGGGTTACCATGTGACTGTTGTCTTTAACCTGGGCTCCCCACAGGTGCGTTTGACACAAAATTGTTGTCACAGACATGCCACAGAGGAACACACCTAAACATTCACTTCTGCTAAACTAATCTGCAACATGGTGTTCTTTTCTTTTTTAATTGAAAAGATGTATCATCCAAGAGGACACACAGAAATAACAACCTTTGATGACCATACTTGATCAATGCTCAATTAAATGTTTTCCAAAAATTTTGTACAATTTTTGCATTTGCAAAAAGAAGAGAAAATCCTATGAAATTTTGATTCAATTATTCATTAATGTCCAGCTGGCTGAGACCAGCCAAAAATTCCAAATTCAGGAAACAAAGAGGAGAGAGAAGGAAAGAAAACATCTTACTCACTTTTTCCTTCACTTTTTTCAACAATCAAACCCTCCCCAACACCTCAGCCAAATTCAGTATATACCAATATACCTTTTTTGGCCATCTAACTAAGAATTTCGCGTTACTTGAACATTTAAAAACCTGTGTGTATGATAATATGGACAAGTAGATGAACAGATATGTGTATCTGTAGGAGTGACCTTAAAAGCAGACAGAACCCTCTCTGACAGAATTTCCTTTAACTTCATATTAGGTAAACAGTAAATTGTTGATGCAATCCATTTCTCAGGTAACACCAGCCACAAATTTAAGATAATGCACACTAGAATTCACTTACTTATACGGCACATGCTTAGCACCATTAATTAAGGCCAAAATTACATTGCCCAGGGCAGAGAGTGACAGACACAGAGAGCCTCCTCCATCTCGGCTCTTGCTCAGCACTTTTTCACAGCTCCCTAGATCAATGAGATGCAAACGACTGCGTCCTCCAGACACTAAAACAAAAAGAGAAAAACAGTTGTACATCACGTTCTTGCGTGGACTCAAGCCAAACTTGGTATTCAAAAGGCATTCAAATGAGGAGAATAATGAATACAGCATGGGATAATGACCAAATTAATATTTAATTGTAAGGAAACCAGATATTAGTTACAGCTACAGAAGTTAAAGGCAACTCAACTGGCTTGAGAGTTCTTTTTTTTTCTTTTCAAGTTAATTGCAAATTACTATTAAAACTAATGCAAGATCACATAATTTAAAAATAAATAATATGGTAAGAACATTCATACTTCCTCCTTTGCCACTCTTCTCCATGCGATACTGGTATATGTGAAGAGTAAATAGCATGTGTGAATTCCTCCTATCTTCCTCCTCACATTCAGGCTTGCTGGTGCTCCTGGCAGCAATTGCAGCATCAAGGAAAAAGGCAGCTTTCTCTGCTGTGGGGGCCCTTAGCTCGCTTTGGTTTTGAAGCTTGAATATAAACAAGAAAATGACTAATTAGCACAGGGGCATTTTTTCTATTATTTTTTGCTGAACATGCTAAGTCTCCAGGGCACTAAGAGAAACAAATATGTACACCATGGGAGAAGGGCTTATAAATTAAAAGCAATAATTTTTTTTTACTGGCTTAAGAGTTGTCATATTTGTTGTCAGATAAAAGGAAATAAAAAGTAGAAGAAAGTCAGGCTCAGAAAAATCTATGTTGTGATATTCATTATACCTGGGTTCCACATATTGGATCCTCTCTCAGATAAACCCCAGGAGACTGGCCATCCTGAAGGCTGCCAGTGGCTACTTCAGCTAACAAATCCTTAAGGTTTTCATCTTTACCACTGATCTCTACAGCAGATACTCTAATAGAGAAACGAGTTCCAGTTTTTTCTTTACGTTCATTGATCAATTTGAAGAGCCAAGAAATTGCACAGGGTATGATACCAAGGCTTTGTGTGGAGTTATCTTTCCCAATCATGGTAAAAGATTTTCCTAGAATGAAAAGACAAACATAAACACAATTAACCTTTCTTGTACAAGGCAGTGTGTCTTCACACTGCCACCTGATATCACCACGGTACATTACACGTAATGCCATGTGTTGCACAGATAAGGGAAAGAAGAGATGAAAAAATTCAAAGTATGTAATTAATAATCCATTACTATTTATTCAATTAGGTTTGCAAGTTTTGTAAGCCAGGCCCTCAGCAAATTAATGTTAAAAACATCTCTTATCTTTTGATTTTTCATCACAATGCACGTACATAAACTTGCTCTTGAATAAGCTAATCTGATGCTACATTTTACCTTTTCAAATTAAAACTTACAATCACAGTGTAGAAATAAACCGTGATAAGTTTGCAAAGCTAATTAAAAAGAAATTCTAATCTATTCATATACTCCAGGTTTATTGTTCCAGGAGCTGACAGCATGTAATTACCAGACTGACATAGTAATTAACTGTAACGAATTTGGGAGCTCACCAAGCTTGACGTGACCAAAGCAAAATATGCAACCATCTGCACCATTCACAACAGACTGGATTACTTCTGCTACTGTTCCAGAGCATACCTCAGCCTGAAAGAAAAATTGGAGACAAATAAGTGAAAGAGCATATACTGCTGTGGTTTTTACTATTCCTCTGTAATGAAATGAATGACTCAATATTTTTGAGGCGCAATATTCTCCTCATTTTTATGGCATCAGTCCTATTCTTTCAGTAACTATGCCATCTTAAAAAAATAATAAAATACGCTACTACAGCCTAAAATAGTTTTCAATTCTATTAAACCTATTCTCTTGGAATATTGATTCTATGACTAATGTAGCAAACTGAATGCTATCCAACCAGGTTTCCTGCTGGTATAATGGCTTAGCCAAGGCTATTCAGTAATAGCAGCAGCTCTACTGAAATTAAGCTACTCAGGAGTGCTCACAGGAATTAAAAAGACATCCATACTGGAGAAAATGCATTAAGATTCCTGAATAAGATTTCATAGTACCACATTCTCCTCTTCCAGTGTAAACATCATCATCAATAAAGGGAACTTGCTAAAATACTTGATTGTGCTAAAACCAGTTTATCCACGTCAGGGAAGGTTTCAAACACACAATAAGATGATCTATTAAGTGCAGCAACTGGAGGCAGGGGAGGGGGCTGCTGTAAATATGTAACTACAGTGAAATGATAAGGCTCTGTTTGCAGGTGCATGGCAGCAAGCTTGCCTCCAGCAGTAACACCTCCACAGAAGGGGCTGCACTGGCCAACGTCACCCAAAAACATCACAACAGGCCACCCAACAGGCCTGCTACAAGGAACTGAAAAGCCATCCCAAACCAGGGGTCAACAGCCTGAAGGACTGGTGCCAAAACCAGCAGGCACACAGGCTGTGACCAGGCACCTGCAGCAGGGCTGGCAGCACAAGTAAGAAAACCTCACTTCCAGTTCTGGACTAATGCTGAGATTGCTGTTGCAAACTTCTGCACCACAAAAGATCCTGTTTGAACTTCTGCAGGATCTCAAAACAGCTTTTGGCTGTGGTTACCTGTGCTTTGGGCACTGATGTGTGTGGGAAGTTACTCTCCATCTTTAGTGCTTGTCTAGAACTTAGACTCTGCAGATTTTCCTATCTACAGACTGGGACACAATTAAACAAAACCCTAGGAGAAGATCTGAGGAGGGGATTATGAGCTAGACCTTGTCATTTTTTTCTCAACATTAATAGACTATTTTCACCTTGGATGCTTTGCACCATATTTTCACCCTAATTTTTTTTTCAGCAGTTCAGATTTGGTGTAGTTCTTCAAACACTGTTTAATTAGTTCTTTTTAAAGCTGTTTTAGGATTTTATTTTCTGAATCAAAGATTTTTCACGGAAGGAATTATCAGATGTCCATGAGTGCAATCTCACTGAATATACTGCAGACCCCAATCCTCTCAATCCCCATCCTGTCTGTGTAGCAGATTTCAGGTCTGAGGCTACTACTGAATAAATGCTCCCTTTTGCAGCCCAAAGGAAAGATATGCACAACCATCAACATTAAATAATCAGTCCAAACCACAGTATAAACAAACTGGAAAAGGTGCAGATAATATTAAAGCTTCCTGTTCCAGTACAACAATCCCAAGGGGTTAGTTTTATCTTTCCTCCTAACAGCATTTAGTTTAACATTAAGCATATTTATTTCCCATTGAAAGCTGTGGGGAAGGACTTTATTTCAGTCCTATCAAATGGGTTAAAACCTTGCTGGATGGAAAACTGGATTTCAAGCTGGCTGTGTGCCTTTCTCTAACAAGAGAATACACAAGAAGGTAATTTAGTCAGCAAATCTATCTCCCCAGCTCTTATTCCTTAATTTTACATCTCAGCTAAACAGAAGATGTAAGAATTTACCCAGTTGTCTATTAATTTACCATTTTTTTCCAGGCATTCAAATAAAATTCCCCAGAAACAGAAGGAACTCTTCAGGGAATCAAAGAGATTCAAGTGGCCAAGAGAAGACTCAAGAGGTTTATGTGAGTGACTCCAGTACCTGTGAAGCATCCTGGGGGAAAACTGCATCAAAGGCAAACATCTTTGGGACAGCAACAACACCTCTTCTGTGACCTGCATTGGAAGGCCCAGTGGCTGCTGGATCATAAAATGTGATTTGCTTTTTTCGTGGGTCTACCTTTAGGAAGGACATGGATTCAGACGTTTCATGTGCTCCTTGAGAGGAACAAATCCTTACCATCACTTTCACCTGCAAGGATTCAGAAGAAAGCAACAACTTGAGTTCCCAGCTACAGATAACACATGCAAAGCATTCCTCCCAAACCCACTCCCCTTCCCATGATGTGTTTGTTTGTAATGTTTAGGTGTGTCAGAACAACCGTGGGACAAAAACAGAGCCAGATTTTCCAGCCTGGGGTCTTCACTGAACTAATTAGGTTTCAAAGGTGCACTTTGTCTCTTCAGTTGGCACTGTTCCAGTTTTACCAATTCAATTTATAAATGTTTGATCTGCAAGTATGATCCACTGTAGGTGTAACACAATGCCAAAGAAAAGAAAATTCTAGCCTCCTGCCTTTCAAGTACTCAATGTGACTGAAAGGACACCCTGAAAACCAGTCTGAATAACACAAGGCTCAGACAGCTACTGCATTTGAAATAAGTCCAGAAACTTTCAATTTCTCGTTCATATTATTCTAATAAAAAGGTGTTTCTCTTACAACTGTCCCAGGCAGTTGCCTTTATGCTGTCATTGCTAGGCTTTTCAGTGGTTAGTTGCAGATTTAACGCGGGGAAAAAAGGAAGGTAAAAAAAATCCAAACCACAAACCACTAAAAGGTCAAAAAGCTTGAAAAGAAACCTCTCACAAGGTACATTTCTATTGCAGCATTACAAATTATGATATCCTACACACAGGTTTTTAAGACAGTATCTTTAGAAAGCTCCGACATGTCAGCTGTGATTTCCAAAGAACCTTATGGGAGCCAAGTGACTGGGTCTCAGGAAAATTCAGCAACAGCTGCACACCTGCTTCTTTTAAGCTTCCTGGAAATCATACTCTTACTTTAAAAACCTGTGAAATACTGCCTCACACCCACTTACAACCATTTATCCTCATGAAATGCTCCCATGTCAGAACCAGCATGTTTTATACACCTTGCACTGAAGTAAATTACTATTACAGGTGCAACTTCAACTCTGAAGTGCCCCACAGATCAGACTTCAGAGAAAAGCAATGTACAGTGAGAATTACTTTTTCCACGGTGTAGGAAATGTTTCAGTAACAAGCTGAACAGTATAATCTCCTTATTCAACTACCAGACGACTCTCACAGCACCAGAGTTAACCAGGTGGTTGAAGAGCCTCCATGGCTGCGATACACCACAGCTGGAACAATTTACATATGCACTGTCCACAGCACCCATCAGCACCTTCATCTTCTGCAACACAGCCTCTGAGCCACAAAACACCCACTCCTGTTAAAGCACATGGTTCAGTGCTGGGCTTGCAAGTGCTGGGTGTCCTGCTTTAGGGACGCTGGGTTAACAGCCTGACTTGATCTTGAAGATCCTTTCCAACCTAGACAATTCTATGGTTCTATGAGTCAGGCTCGCTTTCAGCCAAGCTGGATATTGCATGTAGAAGCTGGGTTCAAAAGCACTTGTCTCTGACAAAGAATGATTCTCCATTTCAGTAATTTTTTTGCTAAATGCAACCTTAAATGTGCCAGAACAATTTGACTCCTACTTACTTCGTTTCAAGAACATTATGCCATTAAAATGGTGTGCACTTATTCCATGAACACATTCTTTGTGTCTTTACCAAAAAAACGGACTTTGCAGTCAGCACTCCCCGTCACTTCTGTGTCCATAGAGACACTGGCAAAGGAAGAACCAAAGCTGAAAACTACTTCAGCAAAGCACAGCGTGTGAAATGCAGGCAACAGAGACCAGAGCAGGCTGAGCCACCCTCAGGGACTGCCCCTCGTACCAGACAAGATGGAAAGGTGACAGCAGACACATCTGCACCCAGTGTGTGCAGTGAAATGCAGTGGCCAAGCCAGGATGATCCACAGCAGATGTGGGAGCAGCAGGAGGCACCATGCTGAACTGTCCCTGCCTTTACCAGCCGGGGAGGGCAGGTAATTTGAACACTGCAGTTCTCAACTGTCCCATTCTTCCATCTCCTTCTCTGTATGGGGGCTAAGCTGCACACGGGCATCCCTATGCAATACCTCAAGCACCCTCAAAGGAAATATTTTCCACAAAGCAGCTCTAAAAGGTTTTCCCCAACCTTTCTTCCAAAGAGGTTAAGAAACAAGCAACCCTTCCCATAAACACTGCAGGAGGTTCCACCAAACACAACACCAAGTTCTTCCACCTGTTGGCTCAAGCTGTCCCCTGATTCAACACTTTCTTTTCTTCTGCCTTTCACAGTAATATAAATATGGAAATACAGACCCAGAAAACAAGCAAACCTTAACCTAAATGAAACAGCTGCCTCAAAAGCAAAGTGCATCAGAGGTGACACACTCAAGGCTGTTTCCCCATAAAAGTTGCATGAAGCCAGCTTTGTGTATTAGCCTGCAAGCTCAACCTTGACATGCTACCAGGGTGCTCATAAAAATAACCTCCCTCACAGACAAAAAAAAAAAAAAACCCCCCCCAAAAAAAAAAAAAAAAAAAAAAAAAAAAAAAAAAAAAAAACCAACAACAACAACAAAAAAACAACAAACCACACGAAACAGAAAAAAAACCCACCAAAACTAAATATATATGTAAGTATAAATGCCCACTTCAGGGTCACTTGATGAAAATGAATTTTAAAATATATGCTGTTTTCAAAGCACTTATCTAAACACTCCTTTCTGTTCTCTCTTCCATCTATTATTAGATTATAGCAGCCAGAGCTTGGATAAGAGGAAAATTGGTTCGGTCCTGACCTAAACAGCAAGTTACCTCCATCAGATGGAGGCTTCACAACGATGGCTTCACCCACAGAAAATCCTTGTGTGACAAATCAGCTTTTTAAGACGACCTCTCTGAAGCAGAAAGATACTAAAATAGCTTCTCATAATGAATCAGATCCCAAACTTAACAGATCTCAAGTGTCACCTTAATTTTTACAATGGAAGTGAGCTTTCAAGACAAATGTGAGGGGGGAGAGAAAAGCAGCTTGAGGGACTTCCTCTTGTAGTGTTTTGTGTATAAAAGCTGATTTGCAGAGTAGACAAAGACTGATTTCACATTTTGGTTCCCTGCCACCAAATGTATCTGTAAGTGATATCTATCAGTAAGTGTAGAGTTATAATGTGCCACACTCATTCATGATGCTGAGCCAGACTGATTTCACTCAGAAATAAAGCAGAAATGCTCATGGAAGTATCACCACGCACAAAGATTGCTCAAACATATCCCTTCACAAGAGCAAAAACTAAGAGCAGGCAGATCCCAGGTGCGTGCACATACTTCTGTGTGTATAAAAGAAAGGTTTGGTGTAAGACTGTTTATTCTTCTCACACTTCCTGCATGCCTGTGGTTGAGGATCAATCTTAAGAGATGGATTTATATTCTCAGCTCCAAAGTTAATCCCAGTATTCTTCTGGAGTTAATACTGCAGGAAAACAGCACAGGATGAGTACCATAGAGCCAGCATGGCTCTTGCCTTAAAGATCCATTTAACTGCACCTTCTGCTGGGTCTCTTCATCTAGCTCTCACACAAAAGGCATGCTCACCTGCAGAGGCAGCAATATGTGGTGCAGGAAATCATCCAGAAACAAGGGCTTGCAGGGAGGGCAGGATTCAGGATAACACAGGGCCTGTAAATTTGAAAGTAACTTTGGCCCATAACTAGGGAGCGATTCAGCAATGACTGCACTCTAATGCTTTTATTTGCTTATGAAAATGAATTATTAGAATTAAGCGCAATTAATTTCAGGCCCACTCACGATCACACCTTTTGTGGGCAATTATTTGATAATATGTCCAGGTTTCTGGGGTCAACTCCAACTGCAGTGGTACCAGCTACTGCTAACATTTGTACAAAGCAAGGAAACACAAGCAGAGGAATTTAGAGGAGAATGAATACAGAAATGGAAGAATGAAACAGGTCTAAGGGAAAAAGAACAGGTTGGGGGGTGGGAATCGAAGAGAGCTAAAAGGACTGGGGGGGAGGGGAGAGAGAGAGAGAACACAGAAAAGGAAAGACAATACAAATTTGGTGATTTCAGAAAAGTCATCTCAGGCTCAAGGCACCCACAACTTTTATATTCCTGAAGGAGAGCTAACACAGACATCCATCCTGTGATGGGAATGACCTTTTTTGCTAAAAGCCAGTGTTATTACTAATTTTTCCCCCCCTTTTGTTGTTTCTTCTTCAATGCAGAAAACAACACAAAGTAAAAATGAATTACAAGTGAAAGTTTATAATTATGAAGGATATAAGACTTTATACACAGACATTCATGCAGGCATTGAATACTGGATAGAGGCTCTATTTTAATGAGGATGTTGATGGAAAAAGAGGCTAGGTTTGTATTTGAGTTCAATTTCTGCAAATAAAAAAAAGAAACATAAATATCACAATATTTGCACATTATTAATATTTTTCTCAGTGCCTGAAGACAGCCTAAATCATAGAAACAACTGAAGTGTCTCATTAATTAACTGCCTCTAATCTGGTGGGGTTTATACACTGGGGGTTCACACTCCATTACTGAACTTTTCCAGATTCGTGTATATGCAGAAACCAGGAGGTCAGCAGAATTGCTGAAGGAAATCCCATTAAAATCAAAAGTGCTTGGGAAAAGAAGATGGTAAATATCTCTTGAATATGTCATATTACAAGATAAAGAATTCAAAAAATAAATAAAGAAGCACCTAATTTGGAAAAGCTCCAGAAATGTGTGGCATAAGGTCAAAGGCCCCTCACCCAGCACAACAATGCTTGTAATTTTAACCTTCACTGGCAAGGGTGAGAGAGTTTCTGAGCAATCAAAGAATTTTATTATTTTTTAAGTTTATCTGTCAGCCTACAGTGGAAGTCAGGGCAAAGAAAAGCAACACAAGAAAACAGCCACCAGAAATTGTTTGCTCCAGCTATGCAAGGGCAAACCTAAGGGATGGATGTTGAAGCATAAAACCAAGAATCACACCAGTTTTATGCAAACATATGGGATTTTAAGGAGACTAACTGGCAAAAGGGTAGATTTCCAAAAAAAAAAAAATGAGGGGAAAAAAGAAAAGTCCTCTGTGTGGAAGACAAGGCTCTGTGCAGGACTCTGGGGCCAAACCCCATAAAGTTTTAGAAACATCTGATGAGATCACTAGAGAATCACAGATTCACTCAAATATCAGTAACCTGTTGGAGTCTTGAGACAAAACTCTAGACCTTGAGATCTTTAACCTTTATGAAAGTCAAATCTAGATGGATATTTAAATTCACCTAAACACCAAAATATCTCAGAAACTGAGGGATGTGCATCCTGGCTGGAACCAGCCCTGCCTCTCCTTGCAGTGCTCCTCCTCCTTTGATAGTGGCTATCCCATTTCACAACAAAGGATCACAAGGAGAGACCTTCTGCCCCAGAGTCATGGGAGTCACTGTTCCCATGCTGTGACCTTCTCCAGTACTGCCACGTGACCCTTTGGTGTGGGCTCATAATTTGCAGATCTCCCCAACACACTGAACCAGCTGGAGTTGAGGAGAACAGGACAGAGGAGTCACACATAACTCTAGACAGAAAGAGCCAGGAGACTGACAATCAGGTCCTCACAGATTATTACCCCACAAGCAAGAGCCATGGAAAGGCTTTGAACTCCGAGACCAGAGAAAGGGGAAGGACCACCTCACACTTAAAAAATCCAAATTTGAATTCTGTTCCTAAGACTATCATGGACCTGTACTACATGTTTTAGACAAAAATACAAAAATATTTTTTATATATATTTGAAAATTGGTCATTCATCTTTTAGTGGAGGGTGCCAAACACCCTACACAGTTTAATTAGGGACAGACTCATAGACAGAGAAGGCTCCACTAATTCACTAGGTAATGACTAGACTCCATGGCATTTTGAATGTTGAGGAAATTAGGATCCTGACCCAGCCAAGTATGTTAGCAGAGGCATAACTGCAACATATGGTACCTCCTTTGAAATCAATGGATGTGCAGTGTTTATGTTTTTGTAGTGATGCTTTGTTAGCATCTGATGCCTATATAGTTGTCAAGTTTCATATCAGACATAATGAGAAGGAAAAAAATAAAAGGAACGGATTAAAAAGCATGTAGAATTTTAAAATACATGTGCTCAAGCCTCTTTTACTAAAATAAACTCTGTCTGTATTTTGGGAAGGTGCTGGCACTATACTGGAATCCATTTTAAAAATGCTGGTCATATTCTGCATTACAGCAGTATCATAATCCCTAAATGAGCAAGCAATTTGGTCTTTAGCAATAAATGTCATTATAACAAATTTGAATGGACACTAAATATTCCCTAGAAACACGCATCTTTGACAGGCATCGTGCAGCCAGGAAGTTAATTTTGTCCAATGTTCACAAAATGGCATATAACAGCAGGTTAATTAAATAACTATGTTTAGACACCCACCATCCTGAATTAAGATTTCTCACCAAGAAATTATAAAGAACTCACATTCCACTGAATAAAGACAATTTTCCAATGAAATCACTTATTTTTCAACTACACTGTAAAACAAATTACAAAAGTCCTAGTTCAGAGCCAATATTTTTCATGGATTTAATTGTAACTGACAGATATATAACCCTTGCTAAATTGGTTTACCGTGGGTGGTTCTTACAAGCCTTTCATATACTGCCACTACCAATGGATGGCAAATTTATATGCAAAATTGCCACGCTAGCATAGACCATCTAGCTCCCCTGGGAGAACCTAAAACAAAACAGAAAAAAAAAACACTTCTATATTGTAGTCTGCTAAAAAAGAATTAATTCTGTACTCTTAGAAAACATGAAGGAAAACTATTTCATTTTTTCAAGGTGAAAAAAATGTACGAGAACTTATGTATTTTTATTTCACTTTTCCACATTTTTGTTTAAGCAGTTCAAGGTGTTTTGGCAGGGATGCAAAGCACCTTGGATGATACAGTGCGACATCAAGAGGCAAGTACTTACTGTGATACATGACTTATATCAGAAATAACGCTTCAGTCATTAGGGAACACGGAGCAGTAAAGATGACAAAATTAAGTATCTATTTGTTATCCATCATCAAACCATCGTAAGAACCAGTGAATGGGACACACAGCACACTGAAGACAACCCTGCATGATCAGTAAATCATATTAGCAGTACCTTAGCTATGGCTTAGTAAAGCATAAATGGAAGTAAATGTCTAAAACTCATCAATGGAGAGCAGTGTGCATACACCTGTCCAGGAAACATGTCTGACAGTTCGGGTTCTCTTTAAATGCTCAACTTCAATTGTCTCACATAGGAGCATTCTGTCATTCTAACATAAAAAAAAAAACCTGACAGAATCCTCGGAAGAGACAAGCACTTAAAGTTGCTGTTGTAAGTGATGCAGTATTATAAAAAATGAGCTGAATAGAACCCCAGAAAATAACATTTTGCATGAAAAAGGCTTCCCACCATGCTGAAGAAAAATAGCACATTAGAATGCTATACAGCAGCCACTGTAAAAAGGATGTCTTTCTTAATACCACAATATGATAAATTATCTTAAGTAGCACATTAATGTCAGAAATTGAGCATAATCTAACTTCTTTCCAGTGACAATATTAAATGGCTTTCAGACGTCTTTCCTACTATTCTGACATTAAATTTAATAACACCCAGAGAGACCACAAAAATGATTCAGTTACAAGAATCATAGTGCACTGGATCATTGCCTTTTAAGTAGGATTCAACTAAATGGTTTGGACTCTGATGCTTTTGGCACATTCAAGAGAAAGGTATGAATTTTGCTACGTAACATTTATCAGTAGTGTGCACAATTCCTTTCAGTATCCAGTTTGAATTGATAGTGGGATCTTCCTTTGTGCATGACTTTGATTACTGTTGATTATATGAAACACAGGTCCCAGGCAGACCTACTGTTCTAAATTGTTGTCCTTTTTTATCAACTTTTCCCTGCTTGGTATTCCTGTGTGTGGACAGCCCCAGCAAGCACCTGTGACAGTGTATAACATTTTGCAATCTTACTAAATAAAATTAAGCAAAAGGCTTAATTAAAGATTTGTATCACAGGACAAGTCCACACACTGCTGCTGAAATCATTATAAGCAGAAAAAATTGGTATTTCTGAAATGTAAAAGAAATTAATAAGACATTTATTTTCCACCTTCCAGAAGAATACTTGAAACAGTGAGAAATTACAAATACAAATTGCAAAAGATATGTAAGGGTTCTCTGCTGCAGCAAGTCTCTAATAACAAATGTATTCAACCATAAAAGCCGTATAGCAATTTCACCGCAGAAGAAATGGATGATAAGCATGGAGATGATGATGTGAAATTAAGAATAAATTTAGATCTTGGGCTCAAATAATCAATAACTGAGTGCAAGTGCAAGAACTGGCCATCACGGTCTCTCCACATTCCTGCCTCACCCAGCAGTGCTCACAATGCACAGTAACTGCATTTGCTGCAGCCATGAGGCTCAAGAAAAGCGAGACCTCAAGCCTCTTCCTTTGCCCAAATGTCTGCTGTGCTCCAATGTTCAAGACAAGGTCCCACAACTAGTGGCAGGGCTTATTCAGTTCTTGACACCACAGAAGAACACAAGATAGTCCAGATGGTACTTTCAGTCAGTTCCTTAGATTCACCTGTCCCATCACCCAGTTCAGGATAACTCTTATTTCTCTGTTGGCCCTAAATATTGTATCGCATTTTGTACGTTGTTTCTGTGTCTCTTACAATCCATTGAGCCAACCTTGAGTATCAGTGGATGGAAAAAATGTTAAGAATTACCATTGCAGAGACAATACAGAAAGCCAATCATATTTGCCATAGTAAATGCTCCAACATGTACTTTAAGCTTCCAGTGGATTTACGAGAGAAGTGGGACTGCACAGAATGTGTCAGTACAAACAATAATTAGTCTCTGTAGTATTCAGGCACTACTCACGCAGAATAAATAGTATTTTGGTACAGTTGGCATATCATTCATGTCTTCATTTGTTCATAAAGGGAGGCACATTCCTCTCATTGAAGCATCCTCAACACTGCATGGGTTTCCAGTTTGTTACTTCTATTTTTCATTCTCACACAACTTCTCCTCTGAGGTGAGGGAGGAAAAGGTTGCCCCACCAGCTGCTTAACCCACTGTAACCACCCAGTAATAGTGAGGGACACTGCTGACATGGGAATGATCACCCAAACCACAGAGAGTACCAATCACAGCCACAGATGCTGTGGTAGGAAAAAGTGACTCCAGAATTCATCACTGATTCTGTTCCATATGTGTATCTTATATTCATTATTGGACAGGCTGCAAGAAAAAGTGGAGGAAGATGATAACCAGGAGTGTAAAGTAAAAGGCTGTTAGAAGAGAGGCTGATGTTAACAGAGGACCACAGCACAACCAGCAGTGTTTACTGACCGCTCTCTCCATTGCTGTGATCTCTCCAAGCAGTGAGGAAGAAAAGTAATTACTTTATTTCTGTTACTCTCATCATGAGATACCAGCTGAGTAAATCTTGATCAGCAGAAGCTGATGAGTGGGAAATAATGGAGAGTGCTAATGCATAGTGAGCTAAATGCTACCAAAAGCTCTTTGGCATTGCTCAGAAAAGGTGAAACTATGAATTTTTAGTACTAAAGAACACCTATAGAGGACCGACACTTCTCCTTGGATCACAAGTTCTAAGAATTCAGGCACATGAAATTTCATTTGTGCTGACTCATAATTTTTAGAAAAAGCTATATTAGTAGAGGTTTTTTTTTAAGGCAAACACTGATATTTATAAAATTGAAAAAGAGGAATGGGTTAAAACTCATTTAGTAGGTACTGCATATCTTACACTGTGTTTCAGAGATGGCTGCTTTGGGTTTTGAGGAGCATTAAAACTGGTAACAGGCCTACCCCATTACCATTTGGATGCTCTAAATCCCAACTCAAGAACTAAAGGGCTGATTCAATTAGCAGGGCGCTCTTATCCTCTCCAGCAAAGCACAGGATTCTTCCAAATTGTGGTAAACAAGTATTTGGTGAGAAGGATCCACAAGGATCATTGACTCCAACTCCTGGCCCTGCAGAGGACCATCCCCAAGAATCACAACAAACAGAATCTTCAATACTCTATGGTCCTTGTAGGTTCCTTCCAACTCAGGGTATTCTGTGATTCCATGTTTTTAATGTTTTCAGCTGAGAGCTAAATAACAGTCATTTTGAGAGTCAACAGACAGACATATCCTGCGCTGGAGGAGAACCTCCAACAGCTGAGCTGATCAGGGTCCTGCCACATCCTTGGAATTCTGGTGGAGCTTTTCCCTTGGAAAGTTCTCCGCCCTACTCACTAATGAAAACAGTAGGTAGAGCACATGACTCAAGGCATATTATCTCCTGCCCTCTGGAATCATGCACTTGATCACAGAATTCGTTAATCTGTTTGAAGACACCAGATAAACCAGTGCTTTCCACAAGGTACAAGTCATGCTGGGAAGTTCCACCAGCTGCCCTCAAAGCACAGGAAAAAGGCTGTAATAGTTGCAGGCACACACGTGCAGAGACAGTCTTACTGAGCTGTAGGCACAAGGATATACAATCATATTTTAAAGGCCTTCCTACAGCAAAAGTGCCTCAGAAATGCCACGCTCCCTGTTATTCCTGGTGCCATGGCCAAGCACTAAGTCTCAGAGAAAGGAAAGAAAACAGGCACAACAAATGGGTTTTGTTAAAACTCACACATAGAAAGGACACTCCTTAGCAAACCCTCCTCCACCTGGGAATGTCTAAATTACTGTGCCAGGTTTACTGTATTCCATCATTACATCCTCTTTTCTAAGATACTGGAAAAGCAGGAGAAAAAAGACCAATCCATTTTTCTCTGTGACTTTCCACCTGCTTAAAATAGCCCAAATTCCTCCTTTATTTTCCATCAAGCACAAACTCAGGAAATACAGAGTATTCTCTGTGAGCAAGTGTCGGCTCCAGGTATTTAGGCTGACAAACTCTTTATGTTAATGCTGATTCGTATAGTTACTCTAGTTGCATATTTTAGCTCTCCCATGCACATTACATACTCCAATTCTATCTTCAAACACTAATCTCTTGTAGCCTATGTAAATAAGTATTCAGACTGTTGTGTGGGTGATTAAAGAGTTATAAATATGAATAAAGCTCCAAGTAATTGCGTTGTATTTTAATTAATTTTAGATAAACTTAGTACAATTTTTTTTCCTTTCAAAGGTGCTGCACTTCCTAAGTTGGCAAGACTGCTACTCCATTTCCATACTCTTACAATGACATGTGAAGCAGAGGGAAACAAAGCCTCCTCAGCATTTCTCCTTAACCTCAGCAGAGAGACAGCACCAGTGCCTGAGTCCTGCTGGCAACACAGACTACTTCTTCCACAGCTCACGCCTGTATGGGCACTGGGTTTGGACCTGTGGGTTTGAGTGTCAGAGGAAATTTCGTCTCTTACTCTTTGCAAAGTCCACAGGAGGTAGCAGCACTCGGGCACATGCAAATGGATGTGGCTCTCTCTCTACCCCAAGACTCTTTTCTTGAGTCTATCCAGCTCTGTTCTAGGTCAGAATCTTCCAGGCTGGTTAAGATTTGTCCAGAAAAATACTTTAAAATATTGAAATCCAAAGTTACCTTTCCAATGCCAGGGTTGTCCTTGATTTTGGACACAGCTCTCAGAAGGCATGGTGGTGCTGGGGGAGGACAGAGCTGCAGGATGCCACTAAAGTTAGTAGCATAAATAGAGAAGTCGTGTGTGTGTGGCAGGGGTGGGTGGTATTTCTTTCTCTTCGAAGACAGGTTAAGCTTCTGTGCTGCTCTGTATAAAAGTAATAGCAAGAAAGGACAACGTTACTTAGGTGTTAACAGGAATCTGAAGCAGACAAACATGCTCATTGTCATCACTGCCTGCTTAACAAATCAAGTCATTGCACTCTAATCCGATTTCATAAGGACAAGCCATCAGGACACTAATAAAGGAAATATGGGTAGAAAAATTACTGGCAAAATATTCAATTAATTTCTCCACCAACACAATTTCAATTATAATCTAACTTGCCCTTCCTTCCCCCAACAGCCTGACGTGTGAATCCTAAAACACTAACATCTCACTGATGTAATAAAAAGCTGAAATAATCCCTTGACACTGGCAGAACCAGATGGACTTTGCTGGTGATAACATTATGAAGGTGACTCTTTGTACTCTACAAGTTACTCAAGGCAGAGGATAGCACTCCAAGTCAGCTGAGCTCAAGATCCTCTCCTGTTGGCTGCACAGAAAATCCTTAGATAACAGAAAATTTCCTTCAAGACAGATGGGTTTTTCCTCCCCAGTTCCATTCTTTCACATTAAAATGGAAAGCTATTAAACAGACACGCTTTAATGTGCTGAATGATAATGATCCTGCTTTTGAAATGTATAATTTCAAAACATAAAAGATGAAGAAGGCAGAAAAATTAGAACATACAATTAAAATTGTAACATTCTTCCTTGTGAATAAAAATAGGAACGAAATCTGTTTTTTCTGCTATTCCCCATCAGCAGCACCAAACAATATAGCAAGAAACCAAAACAGAAACTCTTCCCTACATCAAAACCCACATGGGAAAATAAAATTCACCCTGCAGAATGATTATTTTAAGCAGAACAAAATACATATGTTAGCAAGCACATGCTGAGCAACTGGGCATGGCAATGAGGGTGAAATCACAGTTCTCTCAAAGTCAAGGAAAGCTTTACCACCTGAAAAAGTGTGTGTGATCCAACCAGGAGACTGTCAGTAGACAGTCCATCAATAGATTAATATCACAAAAGCATCCAAACTGTTACCTTTTAGCATTACTTTGAACGACTCTTAGGGTAGGAAAAGCACAAGGTGTTCTGCTGCCAGCATCTGTGGACATGCTGAGACCACACTACTGATGCCAGCAGGTCTTTTGGGGACAAACCACTATTCTGGGCCACGCTTGCAATATACAGGCTTGTCACTTTGAACAAATTAGTAAGTACCTTTATACAATGACAACTTTATATTTGCATCGTGTCTTTCAGCCCAAGATCTCCAACTACGTTTCAGTGAGATCAAACTGGCACCAGCATCTGTGCAGTATTTTAACCAACAGACCTATGGAGAAACCATGGCAGTGTTTTGCTGTCATAACCAATTAAGGGTAAATCTAGAACCCCAACCTTGCTACGAATCTTGTCACCACTGGCAGGCAGCCTCAGGCTTAATCAGCTTAGTAATCTGATCAGAAAGGGAAACTGTTCCTTTGCTTACATTTATTGTAGGCTAGAAATAAAAATTAACACCAAGAGTAGGAGGGCTGCACAGTTTCTTCCAGCTGCACTATTGGCTTCAAATGAGCAACAGTACAAAGAACAGGCTGTGTCTGAAGAGCAAAACTGGACTCTTGAGTCAAAATTAAACAGCTAGTTAGTACAGCAGCAGGACTTTCAATACAGATCTCCAAAATTCCCAGTCCTTTTCTCTATATTCCAAAACTTGTGTGTTAAACTCCTGAACCTTTTCACTTCAACCTCCAGAGATGCAGACCCCCTACATGCTTCCTTCTCCCTCTATAAACACTACAGTACTTAGAAAAAGACAAAGATTCGTGTGATGAAAAAATGAGGCTGTAGTTCCAAACTCAGAGGGAGCCCAAAGCCACTGCCTTTTGCAGAACAAGTTGGACTTTTGACTCTGAGGAAAGAAGCAGCTTTTGACTCCTACTGCATCCTGAAACCAGCAGGAACTGCATCCCACAGGGAAGCGAAATACCATGAGCATGGGTTTACACAGAACCTCAAGGGTTTGGTGGCAACGAGAACTGATTTAACTGCCTAAATCTCAAATCCCCTTGCTAATACTTCATTCAGTATGAAAACATATGCTGAAATAGGACACTGGGAACACAGTTGCACAACCTCACTGTGGTTGCAGCTGCACATTAAAACCGTAATGCCTCCTAAACTATATGCAGCTTTACCACGCAGAAAAGTCTCTACCTGTTGGTACTGTCATTGTGGAACTCAAGACAGTCATTAGCATCTATCTCCAAGTAGCAATTAACAATCCTGCTTATTATTTAATCGTCTTGTTGATTAATATGAAAGATAATGTTTATTTTCTTGTTTACATGCTATGATCCCTTGCTGAAATTATAAAAACTCCTCAAGAGAATGTCTTCAAAGTGCAATTAAGATATACATTAAATTCTGATGAAATAATTACTCCTGCAACAGATCTGGCTGAAGGAGCTCCTCTGGGAAACATACATGAAAGAGAATGAGATACAAAGGACAAATTTACTCAGGAATTGTGTGTTCAAGCAGCCAACTAAGTACTAACACTCAATGAGTAACTGCACCCAAAAAGGCCAAGCTGAGCAAAGCATGTAAGCAATGAACAGAAAATGCCATTTTTTAGAAGTATAGCATTTCTCAAAATACCTCAGTAACACATTTCTGGGACATTTTGATAAGCAGATCCAAGATACTGAATCTGTTACTAATTGCCTCAACTTCTGCACCAAGACAGAACCACTTTCAAACTGGTTCACTTTGACAGTATGTGTAACCTTCCTGCACCTCCACTGTTCAAAGGACAGTGGCATATGCTACCTAAAGCAATTAACTGCTGTAGTGCTGATAAATCCTCTTCCTGCAAGTCTGGAGGGCGATGATTTTACTAAGAAATTTGGCAAAGGGACTGCTGATGTCCATGTGAGATAACAGGAAACTGAAAGCAGAGGAACTGGAGTAGCTGTTGTAGAAAATAATCAGTGCTTTGATGGGCAACTGGCCAACTGCACTAATAATGATGCGTGTGGTTCACACTTAAAAAGCATCCCTTGTCAGGTAACAGTGCACAAAGCTTAATTACAACCTCTCTGTGTTTGAATGCAAGAATGGCTTTGCCTGACATTAAAACAAGGTTATTTCTGGAGCTGGAATACCACAGACAACTTGCAAAAGCAGTATCAAACAGCTTTCTGGGTTTGATTATGTTTGTTGTTTTGGGGTTTTTTTCTAAAAGGGAAAGGGTAAGGATCTAATTGAAAGCACAGGGCAATTTAGGCAAAACAAAACATCACTATCAAACTGTAGACTCTGATTATGAATTCATGTAATTGTCATCCTCAGCTCCTATAAAAAGCACAGTCAGTTCTTTAACAAAAAGCCAGTTGGGCAGCCCCTTTACATGCTTTGCTTGGGCTCCTGGACAGGTCCAGGCAAAGAGCACAACAGAAACACTCATCAATCCCTATGTGCTTCTTGCAGAACAAACAATACACTTGGTGGCATCCCAACCACCTACTCATTAGGCCAAAATATAGGCCAAGCTGGTCTGGACACGGGCCCAAATAAATCAAACAAAATCTAACTTCAGAAACCTCTTTATTTCAGTAAAATTCATGAGAGGATGCATTTATGTGGAGCCAGACTTTCTGCAGTCCTCATCCAACAACTCATTTCTGAATCTACACTTGAGTTTTCAGTTGTGTCTTTTCTCCAAATTTCCTTTTCTCGGGGGGAATTTGTTCCATGGAGTCAGGGTTGGAAAAGCTCTCCTAAACTGGGCCCTTTATGCCTAGCACCAGAAAGACAGAACTCAGGCTCATACCAGATCACTTTCTGTAGGGAGCCTAATTTGGTGCCATATCCATTGCCTGATTTACTTCTTTTTCTCAAAGTTAATCCTGCACAGGAGGCCCTCACACACATCTTCAGCACCACAATGGGCTGTCTGACCTTGTTCAATATCAGCTTCTGTTTCCTCACAGGGAAAATTATGACCTTCAGGGAATTCTACACAAAACTTAAGCATTACAGTCATTTGTTTCTCCAGGCATGTGCCAAATATTTGTCACAGATCTGAAAGAGTTTTACAGTTTCCACCATTTTTTTTCCTCCCCATTCAGCCTTCACAACCACTCTTCCACAAAACACTCTTACAGGGGAAACAAAGCCCCACACTCTTACACTTCTCTTCCAATTAAAGCATGAGAGACATCCCTGTATATTGCTTCTACCTCCAGCTGTGAGATCTACTGTCTGCATTTTGTTTAACTCTTTCCCTCTTTAATAGAAGATGTCTTTTAAGACGCTCTGGAGAGTTCTTTCCTCATAGCTAGGCGTCACGGTAGAAAATAAAACTAATATATGGCACATGCAGGGGCACTCAAATATCAAATGACAAGGGACAGTCTCTAACCTGCTCCTTCCCCCACACGATTTACAGATTACTAGGTTTTCTGCCATGCTTGGATGAGACCAGTGAGGAAAACCATGGCCAGATCAATTACATAATGCTCAGCACCTAGGGAACAAGACTGTGCAACAACAGTAGCTATAAAGCCTGCTCATTGAAAGAGCCATGGCATTTTTAATTTTAAATTCTGCCTGTGTTGTTAGCATGACATTTCAGATATTCTGATGTACAGCAAGCTGCTTCTAGCTTACACTCCCTGCACACATTCTGCACATTACAGCTATGAAAGTAAACAGCACAATTTAAGTCCCTAAAACACTCCTTCTGAGCATAATTTCTCCACAAAAAAAAATTAAATTTGAAACTTTCATAACTATGCAAAGTTATAACATTTTTGCTTAAAACTTAGTGAATTTTATTAACTCTCAGCAGTAAGAGAGCTATGAAATGTACTTTGAGACACATACTATAAATGGGTTGACTGAGATAAAGGCAGAAGACTTAATGGACACAGTACATTTATGGACAAACTACCACAAGTCAGAAATAGAACTGGGAGTCTTGCTTCCCATTATTAAGCTCCACTGAGAAGAATTATAAAAGAAAACTTCTGCACATTCATTTCAACATGACTCATTAAATATTAACAGTTTTAGTGTTATTAGGCAGTCTTATCTTTCAGAGATCACTATCATTATACTGTGAGAACGCTGAAGGGCTTCACTGAAAGAGTCAAGACCAAGAAGTGTACAGTCCAAGCCTTAAATATCTTGAACTTTGGACTTTATACAAAAGTGTGCCTCCTCAAGACCTTTGGTTTAACCTTGACAGACTTCACGGAAGTGATTTTTATCCTGATTCTGAATCATCCCCTACATTTGGAAAATTATGGATGCAGGCTTACACTGAGAACCAGTCAACTTTAAAGCAAAGCTTTCCCAAACTTTCCCAGTTCTCAGCTCAACAAGGCATAAATCCCCCCCACATAACCAATATCCCAGTCTTTTCCTGCTGCCAACCAGTTCCAAAGGAAGCAGTGGGAAAGTCACAGCCTGTCATCCTATCTGCAGTTCCAGTTATTGTTTCCTTAATCACTCATCAAAACAGGCAACAAATAGACGGATGTCCTACAATACATCCTCCAGCACCCTGTCCCAAGCCTTCCACAACTCACAACATAAACTTGGTTGGCATTATTATTATTACTATTGCTGTTTGATTTGTGGTTCAAAAATTAGAAAGGTAGCACAATGAAAAAAATGCAGTTGCTACTCAAAACCCCAAGCAAAATGAAAAACCAACAAGGTATCTGTTTCCACTAACAGCATTCATCTTGGAAAACAAAATGTGATTTTAAAACCACATTTTTAAAGAGAAAACCAGGAATGCCTTAATACATCATGAAGTTTTGGAAAGTACAGGAAACATCTATATTTCTAGAGTCAATTTTGTCCAAGGAGCCACTTATAAAGCATATGATAAACTTTGAGGGTATCGTCTCTTCCTCCCCCAAGCTTACTAGGTTCCTGTAATGGGTGTACAACTTCTGGAGCACATAAACACTTTCCCCACTTCATACCATTACACAAGTTTTGCACCAAACCTTTGTTTGCTTAGCTGTCCCAGCAATGTTGCTGAGAAGCACTGCCAGGAAGAACAAACAATTAATGTTCCTTATTTCTGTGTTTTGACTTCCTCAATAAATAATTAGTTCATCTGGATCACAATGCACAGCCTCAAACAATGGCAACTTTATAATGGGTGAGGGTAATAAAGTTTCAATAGAAACCCATTATTCTGAAACATTCCAAAATGTTAAACCACATTTAATATTTTGAGGATGTTACCTCACCAAAACTGTGAGAGCAAGTATCTCCAATATAAGACAAAGTTCATGCCTTGCTTCATGCACATAGCATAATCTTGCAATTCAGACTTGAATTTCAGCCTCTCACTTTGACCTTGTAATTTTCTCTTACTATCTCTTACTAAAATCAGCAAGGCAGAAATAAAAATCAGCAGTGTTGACATATTAGGAACATAATCATCTCACACTTTTTTACTAGACAGTTTTTAACTACTCTTACTCTTAGAAAATTCACATCTCATGTCTCCCATCCCTTATTTTGCCCCCTACCTCACCAGCAGACATGCAGAGGAGCTTATTTCCTTCTCTGCAGCAGCAGTTACCCAGATGAAACCACTACCATACCCCAGTCAGGCTTCTCTTTTCAGATTAAGAAGCCCCAGTCCTTCCAACCTCTCCTCACAGGTCAAGGTTCCTGGATTTCTGATAAGACTTGTTGCTTGCCCCCAACTCCAGTCACAACTTCACAAAGTATGGAATAAAGGCTTTGTGCATCAATGTGCAATAATCAAGGCTCACCTGAATTCAGGCACAGTACAGAAAGGCCAGGAGAAGCCACTTTGGGATAAACTCAAAACAATCTCCAGAAGGTGAGAAGCTAAAACAAACCTGCAAGGCACTCCTGACATCAGAAGAGCTCCCTCCTCATGCCGCAGAGACCCAAGAGGTGGTCCCTCCACTCAGCTGTTTATTAATTTAACAGAAGCAACCAATCTAGCCCATCTTCAAGCATTCAAGCAATTTGCATACGGGTATCCAAGAAGAAATTTTCACCACACTTCTCTGTAATTTTTCCCCAAATTTAAGAAACACCAAAGGGCGGATCCTCACGAGCACTGACAACTGCACTCCAACCATTTTTCCTGCTCTCCCAAACCAGCAGCTTCTGAGGCTGCTGCTACAAAATTGTCACTTCCATGTTCTCTTCAGCTTGTAGATTGAAGACATTTTTCTGGCCAAAGAACATTGCTTCAGAGCCAGAACCAGTGTTCAGGAACTTATATATTTATATATATATATATAAGAATAACAGCTAGTCACAGCAGCCTGCCACACACCACTTCCAGCTCTGCTCACTAATGATGTTAAACAAAGCAAGAGCAGATGAACATATTGCTGCACTTCCACACTCCCTGTTTACAACTGTACCATATGACAAACTGCTGAAAACCCGTGCAGATTAATCTTTAAGTAAGCAAGACTGTCAACACCTAATATAGAAATATGTCAGTTCCCGGGCTGCACACTGCATGGATAGCTATGCACTGAAAATACAGCTACCTGAATGCCAGCAATACTTCCCCACTCTGTTTCATGAGCTAACTGAGCTAAAGCAGGCAGAACCACATCAATCTAAGCTCACTCCTTAGGCAAAAAAAAAGTGGGACTTATTTGCCAGGGAGACACAAATGCATGAAGCAGTCAGGTTGAGCAAAACAGAACTCTAGCCCTATTTGTGTTCTGTCAAGAAACAGTATGAAAGACATTTTTAAAACTACAAAGTAATGCAACTGAAAAAATGGTGCTAATTAGCCCTTCACTACTGAAGTAATACTTAAATCGATTAATTAAAATTTTGCTCTATAGTATCAGATCCTGGTGTACAAAAATCATTCTGCTCATTCAGGCTGCTCCAGGGAAGAGGTAGATGTATTTGCAAGTGGAAAAGGTGAGAGATAAAATACATGACATGGCTAACAAGGGTTTGTCTGAAACACCAGATTCAGGCAAATATCTGACAGGAAAGAGAAGGGCCAAAAGAGGGGCAAACTCAGTATTTCCATGTTCCTGATTGTATATAGCAGTCTGAATACAAGTTAGCATCTGTGAATATAATGCCATCTTTGCAATAAAAGCTCTGAGGTGGGTTACTTTTTCCTGTTACCTTCCTTTGACCCAACACACCATCCCCACAGATATACCTTTCTCATCAATTCCAGCTCCCTCAGTTCCAGATTTTATTGCACATCTAGAAAATCCACAGAGGATCCATTCCCACTTCAGCTGGGTTTTATTTCAGACGCTTAGTCAAAGGCTTGACACCTATACTGCCAAGCAAATAACTTCTCAGGGGGGCATTTACTTACTCCTACTGTTAGTGAGTTAAATGGTCACTGACAGCACTAAATGATGCAGTGGAAATCATCCAAGTAGAGGAGTGGTATGCCTACACAATGAGTATTTTTAAACAGAGGAGGGACACATGGGCTTCTAAACCCAGGGTTACTATGATTTATTTAACTGACACCAATTCTGAAGTGATACTTCTCAGAGGTATAACAGGCTGATACTGCAGTGGCCTTTAAAATAGCACTTAGAAGGAAAATCTGAGATGCATGTTTTTCCATCACTGCAGATGGAGACATCTGATGATTTCTGACCCAAAGATGGTAACTTCAAATTTCAGTAAAAATGAGCAACTCCTGAAGACCTGCTTGAGACACATTAGCAAATTATATTCTGAAGCTTGCCCTGAAGACCAGAAAGCGTCACTAATAACATTTAGATTAGATTTATTATACACTGATTAACATCCATTGAGTCCTTTCCTGCAGAGGGCAAGTGCTTCTTAATAACTGAGCTCCAACACTGAGGACACAAAAAGCCAAACAAAGCAGAAAGCAAACCCAATAGCAGCACTAACCAATGATGAGTGAGATACTGGCTAAGCTCTTTGAAATGTCCTGCCAAAAGAAACATCTTCCATACTCCAGCATGAAGGACAAAGAAGTTTTAGAAAGCCAAAATTCAGTATTTCATAGAGAATTAAAAAGTAGTGTCAGAGTAATCCTGCAGTTGATCAAGCACTGCAGCTTTAGTGCTGGTGCATTTCTTTGGCTTGACATTTTATTTTTGTAACAAATGATAATGTGGGATGTCTTGTTTTGCAACAAGCACAAGCAAGCAAAGCAGTTTAGCTCTGAAAAGAGACAGTGACACTTCAAAGTCCATCTGCCCTGCAAACCACATCCTGCACACCACAAACTGAATGTTAGAGTGACTCCAGGTTAGCCACAAAAACTAAATATTCAATTAACTATCAGTCTGATTTAAAACTATTTCACCTCCTGTCTGTCTTAACAATGATATTAAAATATTCAATTCTGTTATTGGGAGAGTCTGAAAGTCACTAATAAAGTTGCAAAACAGGTGCAAACTGTCAAATTACATCCCCACAGGAAAGTCACCATTATCATTTTACCTATGGAATGCTCCGTTCCCACTGCAGAAAAACCACCAGTGCAGCTGCCACTGCTGCCCAGCTGAGGAGCCCCAAATAACGGAGTCAGAGCAAGCGCTGGTGTTCAGGAGTCCAGGAACCAAAAAAGCAGGCAGACTGGGAGGGCTGGGCTGAGGGGGAGGCAGGAGAAGTGCTCCTCTTGACAAGCTAGGAAGGGCAGAAAGAAAGGAAAAATCCAAGGGGAAAGAGAGACTGGTAGCTAGGCAGCAGTGAGATTCCATACGCTCAGGAAAACAGAATAATCAAGTGCATTCAGCTAGGGAGGAAGGAGAAAATAAAGAAAGGGTCATAGAGAAAAAAAAATTAATAAGAGAGAAAATATTAAGTCCAGGCAAGCAGAAGATCCGAGAGAGGACAAAGTAAGAAATATCTGTATGACTCCAGTCAAGTACTCCGGACCTTTTCCTAGTTTAAATTCCACTGACCACCATTCACCCCCAAAAATAAACGCAAATCTTGGTAGCTCTGAAGGCATAGATTCTCCCCTTCTTGTCAGCACATCTCTTTTAAATTATTCTTCTTTTCTCTTTCTCATGGGCATCAAGAACGCCTCAGTATATAGAGCTAATCCAAGACCCAACTGCTGCAACCACTGTCTACATCAAACCACCTACAGAAGCTCAAAAAGTCACCACATCTCCTGAGAGGGCTGCCTCTGCTGCTGCAGAACCTCTTGTATTATTATTCATCAAGGCACTCAGGGCCAACAAAAATTAGCCCTCCTCAGGTGTGGCCTCAAATTATAAAGATCTTTAAGATATTCAGTCAGCAGAAAACACTGGAAGTGTTTTGTTGTGCCTCAATTCTGCCTCTGCTCTCAAGCTGAAGACCTAGAACATCCTCTCCAAAATCCTGACCTGATCATGTGGTCCCCACATTACTAGATTCATTTTCCCCCCTTTTTTACTGCCTCTTCCTTTTCATATTTCTGGCAATCTAGTTGGCACCAGGTTCCCTCCTTTCTTTATTCTGCCACCTCCTGCACAGTCCAGCCTGCTCTCAACACAAGTCCTACAGCCTGTGCTACCCAACAGAGGCTTCTCCTTCCAAACATCTCCCTGACACTGCTGTCTTGCATAATCTCTCCCAGACCATGACCCCTAACACTCGATAGAGGAGCTTTGTCTCCCAAGGCAATGACTCCCAGATGCCCAGTCCTGCTTCATCTGGTCACCACCCAGTTCCCTCTGAGATTGCCAAACCCTCACCATGGGCTCTCTACCTTGGCTGATCATTCAGTGCCTCACCCCTTGAAATCAACAGGCACACCCTGGCCACAGATCTCTTGGCCTTTGGGACCTTTTCATGCTTTGTGTAGCGTTCTAACTCACCACTACTCATTTCCAAACTCTACCTTCCCTCCTCTCTCAGCTACTCCAATTTCCTCACCTCTCCCTCTGTAGCTGAACTACAGCTCAGTGTCTGATCTCTGCCCCGTCAGTCCCACAGCATCACAGATGAGCTGTTCCTAGCAGGGAGCCCGGCTCACCACACGCCAATAATGCAGTGTGTAAATGCACGATGCTGTATTAGCAGTGACACCAGTAATGATGTTCTGCTGTTAAACACGTTGTCCTGAGAGTCATTTGTGCTTCCAAGAACAAAGCCTAATAAATTCAGGCTTATCTCCTAATTTATCCTCCTCACGGGCTAACGTGAAATGGGATATACCTAAAGCATACACTCTTTGTTTGTCCTTAATTACAGGCAGTATTATGCTGCCACAGCAACTAGGAAAGCTTAAGCTGCCCTAAGTGATACAAGATACTGCACAAAGGCTCCCAGCCTGCCCCATCTCCTGTCCCCACCCCGCTGTGATACGTGCAGGTCACGTTTGCACTCCGGGGACAGGGAGCAGGCACATTCCAGCAGCGTGGCATGGCACTGGCGAGACGAGGCAAGCCCCTGGTGACACCTGCTCCCCCTCCATTTGCACATCTGCATGAGGGCTGTCTTGCTCTCCCTGGCTCCATGCAGAGAGGAAAAGGGGGACAGGAGGGCATCCCCTCTCCAGCCCCACACAGTGGGGAGGACAACCCAGGGATGAGGCTGCTCCGGTCCTCTACTCTAAATCCAGAGTAGGAACTCATTAAGGAGAAATTATTAATTATGTATCTGGCTGCCCCTGAAACAGCTGGATACTCCACTTCATCTGTACATCCACAGCTCTCCGTCAAGCTGAAAATTCCTCAGCTACCGTTCCTGAGCAGCGACCAAATGGTAGCAAGAGAAAATGGGGCTTTTGGGGGCATTTAGCAAAGGGAGGGTGCACTGAGGGGCTGCTGGGCTGTATTAATGCCAGCAAGCCATCACATCCCTGAGGAGCCCTGCAGCTCCTATCATATTGCCATGGCACTGTGAAATAGGGACAAATTATGCATGGGGTTTGAATGTATCTGCCAGCAAGGCAGCCCTAACTGGGAAGGGTTTGTCTGTCTGAGGTAACTAGTTCAAATTAAATTTTCCCACATCACATCAACAAAGGATGTCTTGGGTGTGGGTTATGCTTACTGCGGAAGCTTTAACAAGTGACTCTGCTTCTTCTCTTGACCCACAACTCATCAAGAATTTACTGTGGTTGCCTGCAACTACAGCAGGGATTTCTGTTTCAGCCTCACAGACTAGCTTAACTATCACAGGTCAGCACAAAAATCTCTAACTCAGGATCCAATGACTCACAGATTTTCTTCACCTTTTGATGCACTACTACTTATTCATAACCCAGTTATTCATATTATCTGTCAAAGAGATTTAATTTGTGCCAGCTCTGCACAAAGCCAGGATACCCATGCACCCCAGCAGGGTCCTGGCCAGAAGTTTACAGCTATTAAATCCAGGGAACTGCGAACTACATTATGAGCTTAGCAGAAATATAATTCTTGCTTTTAACAGGACAGAGAATGACAGGCTGAAGTGATTTACCTAGAAACATCTTAAACATGGCAACTTATTAAAAAAAAATGTTTCTGCTTTTTTTTTTTTGCTTTTTCCCCCTGCATTAAATTCTGAAAGTACTGACAGTCATGGAATAATCAGGTTTAACAGGTTAGCAGTAATATATGCCTCAAGTGTTCCTAATACATCATGATCTTCTTTCAAAGAATTTGCATCACTGTCAAACTGAACTACTGATTTTCAGTTGATGCTTTTAACATGTTTCTATGGTTACTTTCCAAGGTCACATCAGAGAAGCCTGAACAGCAGTTCAGAAAGACAAAAGGCATTTTGCATCCTTCATCATATTAAATAATTTATGAAAGTTAAGGCATCCTCAAGGAAAAAAAAATCATAAAAGAATAGGTTCTGAGGTTATTTTCTTTGCAACAGTTTGAAGCGCAGCAAAATCAATATCTCTACAAAAGCTTTCAAGATGAGACTCTTTGACTAATGTTCCATATGGTACAAAATGCTAAAGAACACATTCTAAGTTTAGATCTATATGCACAAGCCTACATCAACTGCATGAATGGACTTTAAAGCAAAATGTAGACATCTAATTTGCTGCTATCAGCTTCATCTTTTAAATCAGGCATAAGGCATTGTCTCAGTATTCTAAATTTAAAAGATGCAAAAATAAAACTGAAAAAAATAAAGTGAAACCAGTAATGACAGGTTTTATTGTTTCCACCATTTTTTATTCAAAGCCATACAGATCTCATCTGTCCCCTACATGTTACAAATTTTGAGCAGTGTAATGAAAGCTTGTACAAAAAATATCTGAATTCTCTGCCTACCACTACACCAGATCAGAGTTTATTGGAACTAATTGAAGTGTCTAAGGCTTGGAACAAAAACACATTAGTCATTTAGTGGTTGTGCTAATATTGCTATGCCTTTCCTGCAGTTTCATTAGATACAGACTGCTTCAATACCCTAATCATATGCTCAGTCACAGCACAATCAGGACACAGAGTACTGACAAGCTGTCCCACCATGCCTAAAGCTGATAAGGTGTCTGCTCTATGAGTAACCTCAATTATTGACTATATTTTATGGTCAATCTAATGACCAAATGCTTATCAGTGAACCATCAGGTGCCTGTAATAGGATAGTGACCCTTAGTTTATATGTACCATTACTGCTCATTAGTGAATAATTAGATTCTTTAATCCAAATTCACAGGCATTAAAATATGATGGAATATCCTGACTCTATAAAAAAGGCAACTACGCTTATTTTAACTCTTCAGATGTTCAATTACATTACTCAGAGATTGTATATTTTGTTAAGAAAATCTGCTTGCAAAAGGCATATCATGTGCAATGTTTTATATCATACCTAAATTGACATAGCTTTCCCAAATATGCAGGAGGATGACGAGAGTGGAAAGATAATGGGTGTGATTCACCACTGTGATTCTCAGATTTATTATCTTAAATGGTTTTAATCTAGCAAAGCCCAGCAACATCGCAAATAATTTAGAAACCCGAAAACTAATGAGTGCTGTGTTTGGAAGACTAATTTTTCAAACAAAAGCAGGTGGATACAAGGGAAAGGAGCAGCAACTATACAGTTATTTCCCCACTTCAAAGGCAGCAGTCCCACAGCAGCAAAAGCAAATAGAAAACATCAACAACATCAAACAAGATGAGAATTTTAGAAGAGGGACTTGATGCAGTTCATCTTCTGCTCAGCGCTGCTCAGCGTTGCTTGCTTAGATACATATTTTCTTCTGAACAGTTTTGATTCCTCCTCATTGCCCTGTCATGGCTCAAATCTTCCTTCCAGCTTGTGCACTGAGGGCAGGTACCCCTGTTCTCCAAACAGCACATCCCCACCCAGCTGCACAGGCACTGCTGCCACCACCGCCACCAGCCACCAACAACACGGCAGAAATGGCACGTTAATGGTGACAGCTTCGATTTATTGGGGGTCTTGATTCTTCTCCCAAGGGAGTGGTATTTTCTTTTTTGTCAGACAGCCCATTAACCTCTTCCCAAGTGCATGCCCATTCTCCTCGCTGTCCTTCTCCTGCCCGATCTTGGAAACACCATTTCCTCTCTTCCCCCGCCGTTCGCGTGACAAGAAAACCCAACTTTGGTATAAAGCTTCTTACAGCGTTATAACAAAATATGCCAATATTTACTTAGCTGCAAGCACAGCCCACAGAAGGGTCCTACAACTGTCTCACATATTTTCCCTTAGTAATACAAAGTTTTTTCAGGTTCCTTACACAAAAAACCCACCTGGAACCTGGTATAAAGTGTGGAGCAATAGGCAAGGCACAGTTCATGCCCCACAAAGGGACAAAGCCAGCTGCATTCTTCTTAAATCTGAAGAATGAAAGAATAAACTTCTCTTGAAATGTAAGGGTGAACTGGGAGTCTCTTCACAGCCATCCATGAACAGAAGCTGTGCTTTTTGCCCTGGCTTTCTCATTCTGCCAGTGACCTGCTGAGAAGCTCCATTTTCTGCTAAATCCTCTGGTCCTCTGGTAACACGACCACTGAGTAATGTCTGGCAATTCGCTTGCGTGACACAGTCAGATGTTAATCAAAGCTTTCCTCCTTCTGTGACAGATCACAGTGAAGAAAAAAGCTTAAAACTGATTTAATTTCTTAATACGCTTCTGTCTGCTGTCTTTAATATTTGGCTTTGATTTCAAATACTTAGTGCTTCTCTGCATTTCTTGGTAATGAATAAAATACTTTTTTTTTTAAACAGAACATAATTAAGCTTTAAGAAATTAAATATGACATTCAAATGAGAAAGAGCTTTGGATGAATATGTAGATTTGGGCTGCACATATGCTTAACAAATCAATGCATTCCCTGCAAAGAATATCTTAAAGATACTCATTTTAACCATGGGGACCTCTTATGACCAGGTATCCCTTTTTGTTGCATCTCTTAGCTATTGTTTTCCAGGTGAGGACATGAACTCTCTGTCCTGTCTTCAGAGTTTGTGACCTTACAAACACAAAACTGATTCTAATCCAGGAACAAATTAGAGTAAAAAAACAAAACAACCAATCAAAAAATCCGGCACAGATCTCCCTGCCCAGGCACAAAACAGTCCACAAGCAAGAGTGTAAGAGTGTTACTTCAGCAAATAGAAACTCCAGTTTTAATGTGAAAAAGGCATTTATATGTGGCCAGGAAACCATGTCAATCCAAAAGCTAGTTGTGCTAGAACCTGTACAAACCCAGTGAATGCTGTTTCATGAAAAATAAGATTGGAATACTTTATTCATGTGGGGGAAAAAATGTTATCTAGTGTTGCTGTGGCTCAGGAAATCAGATGCAGTTTCCACAAGCACCCTATGAAAGCTTTATCTTTCAAAGTAACTAACCCTGCACACACTGGACATTAACATATATGCATATTTTTGCCTAGCTACTTTATTCGTAAGGCAAAACAGCCCTTTAAGAAGCCAAAGTTGCAACCACAGCTCCTCTTACAAAAGGCTCATGTAAAAAGTTGAAGGTCCTCAGCAGACTTGGCCCAAGAGAGGCCAATGATTTGCAAAAAAATAAAGGTATGTGTGTGTCTGTGTGATTGTCAATATATTAACTGCATTTATTTCAGCAGAGAACAAGAACAAAATCTGCCAGGCTCTGCATAACATGAGTAACACATTGGCCTTGCTATGAAGTTCAGATTTTAAGTGGCTGAGGAGTTTCAGTATGGAAAAAAAAAAATCAGCAAATATAATGAATGGAGACTTCAGGATGACACTACAGCCATGACTCTTCTTTCATCTCCAGGTGCTTCCTGAGAGAGGATTAGCTGAACAGAGAGATGAAGGAGAGACAAGTGAATGCTGCTGCAAAAGACCCAAGGCAGGAATGACCTTCCTCCTCAACCTGTTCAAGGCTGGATGGTACAAAGGGAAGCAGACAGGAATGAAAAGGTTGAAGCAAAGAAGCCTGAGAGCCCATTTACTTAAAAAAAAACCCCAAACTGGTGATATCCTAATATTTGTGGTTGCTGGATAAGCCATTTCTGCCAGTATCTGTGTTGTTTCTCATGCATCCTTGAGGATTTCTTCCTCTTCCTTTCCCCTCCTGCTGAGAGGACTGCATGGTTTGAGGGTGGAGGACTCAGCATGGGAACTTTGATCCATTAAAGTCCCAATGGCAGAAAAGTCAAAAGAGAAGGAGCAATGGCAGAGTGAGCCTCTCCTGAGGTTAATGCCAAAGCCAGGGGAGCAGCCTGGCCACAACTTTGTACCCACCTGAAGATCTGCTCAACCTGTTTACAAGTGCCATGCACCAATGATGGCTCTCTCTCCTACAAAATCTTTGTGAGATTTTTTTTTTCTTGTGTTTCAACAACAACAGAGTAAGAAACAAAAGTGCTTTGTGCACAAAAATTTCCATCAGTTCTGTCCAACAGTTAAAAAATTCAAGAGAATCAATTCTGAATATAGGAAACACGGGTAGGGAATAAGCAACGTACTAATGGGGTTTTAAAATGTTTTAGCTAGCACAGAGCTGCTAAAGCTATAAAATTCTGATTCACTCAAGACAAAGACAGATTCATGAGAAGCAATTAGGGCCTGATCCAACATACAATGATGTCATTTGCAGTCTTGCTGCTGACTTCAAGAATCTTCGAAATAAACCAGTGACACTCACTTCACAATAAAAACAGAACTGAGTTTTGCTGACCAGTGACAAAAGCATCACTGAGAGAAAATATTTTGGGTCTTATTTTACACTATGAGGCACTGATTTCTTTCTCTCAGTTTCAAGGAAGGTATTTTATTTTCTGGCTTCCCCAGTGAAAGGGAAAAATCTTTGCATTTGCTTAAGACATACAGATTAACACTGAAATAAATCCAAAGTAGATTCAGCTAAAATCATACCTACAATATGAAATACAGTAACAAAAGCTGTGCTACAGTCCCATCTAAACACTTTGGAAAGGATGTATCTGTCCTTGCTTAGGCAACTAAACAAGAAAAGATGTCTGAGCTTCTCCCTTTACCTTTCCTCTCCATCCCCACCGATTATTTCAGATACCTATCTTTGAATGAAACAAACCATGCTCTGCAGGCCATCACTTCTCTGTGTTGACTTTAAACCCACAGCACAGAGACAATCCACTAACTTACACACAGTGCTCCTGGGGCAGTCATTTCCCAACCTCTTGTGTACAGACAGATTGTGACATGCAGGCATTTGACACTTCAAATGATTGTACTATGCTCTTTAAAAAAGCAGAACTTGGGAAGTCGAGCTCTTTCTGAGGTCAGATTGTAACTTATAGTAAACATCATTTATTTAATGGTACAAAACATGTTAAACACCAATGAAAAGGAAACAATACAATTACCATTGTGATTACATTCTATGAGGGATCCTCAGTGCATAAATTTTACTTTAGTGCCATTCACAGACATACGCTTTTCAATATTGTCTCAGAATATGTTCAGTTCTGAATTAAAAAAAGGCGCTGGAATGCAACTACAAAGCCCTGAGTTTTGTTGTTTTAAATACCATCTGCTTGACAGCGTATTACATTTAATCAACATTGCTAATTACAACAAACATCCAAACAAAATTAACATTTTTTGTTATAAACCACCAGAATGGAAAAAAAATATTTTTATGGGCTATTGTTAAAAGAAGAATGTCAAACTGCTTTAACTGTTTCTACCAACCATGGAAAAACTTTTATTTGGACACATAGGCCATGCTACCGAATAAAAAAATACCTTTTTTTATACCTAAATCTGAGTGAAAAAGACTTGTTACTTCAGCTTTTGCTCCAAGAAAACCTACAGAATAGCAGACTTGTGGTGAAGATGGCCATTAAGGACTAGACAAAGCCCAACACACGTTTTCTTGGGTTTTGGTCAATAGAGGTTCCAGGTCTCCAGAGAGAGAATCGGGGTGTCCCCATCCCATCCCTGCTCTCCCAGTGGCAGCAGAAAGCCACAGTCGTGACCAGGTGACCAACTGCACCCTTCAGCAACCAGCACCATGGCAAACACTGAACAGCACTTCCCAGCTGTCTGAAGACCCACGAGCAGTTATGGAAACCAGAAAGAGAAAGTACCTTATGAAGAAGGAGGCTGCAGCCGAGGTACCTGCCGAGACCCCGGCCGGAGCCACCACGCCCTGTGAGGCCGCCGTGCCGCCCGCGGGCTCCGAGCTCTGCTGCCCTGAGCTGATCTGAACACTGGGAACTTCTCGGCCACCTTCTGGTGCTGCTTCTGCCTGATGAAAATAAAAACATACCTACAGGTCAGTACGCTGCGATACATAGCCATGACAGGGAAAAATTTCACACAGCACTTCCAAAGAGAGTCTTTGCAAGGGTGAAGGCGAAGATCAGCGGCAGGTGAGGAGTGATACAGGTGGACAAGTGCTCCACAGTAGGTTCAGCAACAGAGAAAGTAAAAACCATGACCGCAGCAGAGGGGCAGAAAAACAGAGAACCTTTGTGCAGAGTAATGCACAGTTAAACAGTTTGACAGGCATGAAGAAATGGAAAATGATAAGCAGAACCCTTTTGTTTTACAGTGTTATTTGGGAGCTGGCAGAACTGTTTATTTGGTTCAGTTATGACTGTCAGGAATTATTTCTCAGTGGCACATCACCTACAAGACCTATCTGTTTAAGAGGAACTAACCAAACAGTCACACTTGTAATATGTTTCCACATGAATAACCCCAAGAAGTAAATAAAAGAAAATTGATTTTTTTAGAAACATATATACAGCCCTGTTTTTCAGTATTATTTTTCTTAGCAGCACAAGTGTACAACACTTTTCTCCTGCAAACCGTTCCAGTGGAAGAACAGGAGAGACTGGAGATGCATCTTCTCCAGCATAAAGCATTTGCAGTGTCTGAGACGCAGTTTGGAAAGCGGCAACTGTTTTGAGATTTTGCCAAAATTTTAGACATTTGTATTGTGAAATTGTGTCAGGTCTCTATGTTTAGGCCACCAACTCTTTCAAGTACCGAGTTCAATTAAGCCCCATCAGTCAAATGCTCATTGACAGTGCTGGGAAGCCTCCTTTTTGGAAGAACCTGCTCTCTGTCTGGGAGTCCTGAAGATTTAATTAAAGATGACACCACAATAAATATTTGTCAAAAGAGTTAATTGCTTCATGTATGATAATATATGATGCTTCTGTCATCTGAAATACTACTTTGACATTTCCAACTAATTAGCTAAAATAGATTCCAGGAAAGAAGACAGCCTTGTAATGAAGCACAAGCACAATTAGGTATTTCCTGGGATGCCACCAAATTTTAAATTTTGAGCTGCCATAGATCATGTTTTACAACTACAGATATGCAGACATGGCAATAGGGCACTCCCGGTTACATACACACCCTCAATTTTCTCATACACTGACAATACAAACAGAGATTTTCTCATGAGAACTGAGGCAACCCGGTTATTAGGTACCAAAGAAAAAACTTTGCCAACCAAGTAGTGCTCAACTGGTGCATGAAAGCCTGTCTGGAGTTTCATCTGGAGTCATTCCTATACGTTGAGTGCTATATTCCCAGTTCCCAACAAAGGCAACAAGAAGAAAGTGCACCCAGCTCTTTTGAAGGTCTGCTCTTTCAAGATTAGTACTATTATCAGTATTATGGAGTGGCTGACTAATGCTTTACCATAGAGTGCTACACAAAAAAGTCCTTTTATAGAGTTCACCAAAGAGATCTGAGACTGAGACACAGAATAATATTCATGCAGATTAACTTAATCCTAGTGAAGCTACTCACACTAGAAGCCAAACTAGAAACTTTGAACAACCCTCTGCAAAACCCTTCACTTTGTAATACAGAAATCTCAGGAGATCAGATTTCTCTGTGATGAAAGCAGAAAGACCAAGCACTGCTAGAGATCAAGACTGGCACAAAGAAATGGTGTGACAGGAAAAAGTACTTTAAAAAGGGAGTTAAAGTAGGACAGTAGTCTGCCTGTCCTGCCATGGTCTTCTGGCAATGGCAGCCAGGAACAGAGAAGCTTGGAAAAGGATCAGATCCACTCACGTGGTTAATTGCTTATAACTAAGTGATGGAGTAATGAACCTTGAGGGGGTCGATAAAGCAGGTATTTGATCATTAATGCACTGAAGCAACAAATGTGTGGTCTTGACCTATACCAGTCACAGAAAGAACACGGCACGTGGACAACACGCAGATGGGTAAAATCCAGTGTGACACCTGAACATCAGAGTTGCCTGAACTGACGCAAAGCGCTGACAGCAAGTGGAGCTTTTATGAATTCAGCAATTTACAAACTAAAAAAAATCTACACCACAACCTCTGGAGCCAGCACGTGGAGCCCACAGAGTGGCACACCAGGGACGGCCATGCTCAGCAGCAGTGGCATGATGGGCAGCAAGAGGAGGACCCAACCTGCAACCACTGGCAGGATAACATCTGTGTCTGAATACTCCCCTGTGTTCTGTCAGGAAGACAACCATAACCTTCTGCCACAGAAGCTGCTGCCTCAGATTAAAAACTACAGGCTCAAGTCAAATTCCCAAGATGTATTTTTTTCCACTCACTTTCAGCAAGGACTATACTAGAAAAGAGATCCTGTCACAAAAAAAAATCGTGTTTAAGTAACATTTTGAAAAAAAGACAGGAGCAGCAACATGTTTCTAACCAATTACACTAATTAACGTAAAATCTAAATGATGGTGTGATCTAAAGCTAAATATGAAATCTGTAGAATTAGCACAAAACTTCATTGAATTTTACAGCAAAGTGTAACAGACTTGTAAGAACTCACTGGAATCTGTTAACAGATCAATTCCTGTAAAAGCTATTCACATTGAACAAAAATATAAGCCACGTGTAACACACATTCCTTTTACATTGCCTTTCTATTGCTATGAGAAGTTAAAAGTCTACATTTCTAAGAGACCAATGATTGTGGACATATCAGGCACGTAAATTGAAATAACCAAATCCAACCTGATATGGTTAGATATGGCAGATGGTTAATATACTTTCCAAACCAACATATCTAAGTTGGATAAATTGCTGTTCCCACATTAAACACATTTGAAAACTCAGACTGTAATTTCTGTTTCTGTAAGTTTTATTCTCAGTTCTGTGTGAACACAAGAGGATGAGGGGAAGCCAATGAGAAGGCAATGATTCTTGTAAAGAAACAAAAAATGAAGATATACAAGATAAAATCATCAGAAGACTACTGCAGAAGACAACCCATACCATTTTCATTGTCTTCAACTACCCAATTAATATTAAACACAGAGGTAACATCAGTTTTGCTGCATGGTGAGAAGTTGAAAAACAACAGAAGTCCTTCCAAGTTTGGGATTCAAGGACTGTTTGCACCACCCAAAGTGACAGGATTTTCCAGCACAGCCATATGCAGCTCTCCCTGAGAAGCTACATCTCTGAGGTGATGAGGAAGGCTCAAGTATGAGGAGATTTGTCAGGTCCAGGTCATTTACCCTGATAAAACTAAAGACAAGTAAAGGGACCCTCCTGGGCCTGGACACTCCAGTTTGCCACACCACAAAAAAAAACAAAAACAAAACAAAACAAAAACAAAAACAAAAACAACAACAACAAAAAACCCCCAAAACAAACAAACAAACAAACAAACGAACGAACAAACAAAACAAAAAAGGTTTATTTATATTTATTTTTTAAAATATTTATATTTTATTTTAAAAAAATATATTTTATTTTAAAAAATTATATTTTATTTTTTAAATAAAAGTACCTCCCTCATCTCAACAAGTACTTTTCTGAGGACTGTGTGTAAAAAACCAGAATTTTTTAGAGGAATTTGAGCAACTTTTGACTTTTCCAAGCATTTAAGTCTGCACAGAGAGAAGGCTCCAGACTGCAGCTGAGAGGGAACTGTGCTTCTCCATCTAATGAATTTTCATAAATCATTAATGATCAAATGCAGAAAGCACAACCTTGTCACTATAAAGTGTTACTGACTGCACTGAATATTTAAAATGTCATAGGGCTCCACATCCAGAGAGTAATGTTTGTTTCAATTTTCTAAGAAAATATTTGCTGGACAAAAGCCATCGGAAAAAACCAAAAACCCTCTGGAAAGACGCTAAACCTCAAAGGAAGGATTTCCAAAACTGCTCTATAGGATCCCTTCCCTCTACTCTCTCCAAAACCACATGGAAACTGGCACCAGTAACAGCACAGCAAGGATGACATTTGAAATGTCACACCAAGCATTTTGCACATACAGGAACAAGCAATGTCTTGGTGCTTCGTGTCAGTGCCTGTGTCATGGACAGGAGGGTTTTGGGACCACCCCAAGGACATGGGGGCAAGTTAGCCATGGTGCATTCCCAGCTGGCAGCATCCACACACACAGCTGAAGTTGGCAGGGCCACAACAAGCAGTTACAGCATGAGTTGTTCCCAGTTAAGAGGGCCACAGGCTGGGGAAGGGGCAGGATGAGATGGAGGTGAGCTGACAGGCTACAGAGGTGGAGTTGTGCTGAGCAGAACATGGGCACCCCCTGTCCCATCCCTGACAACTAGCACACAGGCTCACTGTTGTGACTAGATGGCAGGAAACATCTGCCCAGGCTTAAGCAAGTCAGACTAGTCCAAAATTACACTATAAAGAAGTTGGCCCTAGATGAAATTTCCAGATACACAGGACTCTGTCAGGCCATTACCATCCAAAGGACGATTACAATTCTAACAAGCTCTTTACACATTTGAAGTGCAAAGCCAAAAACTAAGCCATAATTTCCAGTTTTCTGAGTATTTCCATTCTCTGGACATTGACCTTTGTCCAGATAATGTCCAGGAATCCAAAGAAACCAAACAAGGTCATGCCACTTGGTCTCTGAAATGCATAAAAATATGTATCTGGCCACAGGCAAGAAAAACACGGGACTATAAAAACCTATAGAAAAATAGATCAGTCCCAGGATAATACTGTCATGGCAAAAGAAAACCAGAAGGCTGCATAGAGCTGCAAAAGAGTATCAAGAACAGATTCACTAATGAGGGAATGAAGAAAATTACAAGAGCCTCTACAATCTGACACACATCTGTTTATCAGAATCCCAATTCAATATAATTTATTTTACTTCAAGAAATTGGTCCCATAATGAAAGCACTCAACAGGCTAGTGCAGGTGAAGCACTAAGTGCTCTGGTACAGCCTGAGTCTGTACTGGTGATTTTTTTTCCCTTTTTCTAACTTTTTTACCCCTTTCTGACTAGCAGGCAGGCAGAGAATTTTGAGAATTTGCACTAACTTACTATTTTCCCCTTTCTGACTAGAATGTCACAGTCAATTAAATTGTAAAAACTGCTTGATGTAATGATTTTGCAAAATATTAAACCTACTGCTTATATATGATAAGACAATAATTTTCCACCTAAATGACTCATGCAGAGACTCTTATGACCTACTACCACTGACTGGAACAAACGTGACGTAAATCTCGAGCTGGATAATGCTCCCACTATAAGCCCTTCTTTCCCATAAGCGTGGATAAGTCCTGCATGCATCTCCTGTGAGAAATGTCTCCTCCTGACTGACGAGCATTACATAAAGTTAACAGGGCAGCATATGCCAGGCTGAAGTGAAACGTGTTCTGGATAAACTTTTTACTGCCATTTGGCATTCTTGCTGCCAGGGCTCATTATAAAATAAGCAGGGCATTTTATAACTACAATACACTACTGTAGTCGTTTATAACCTGCAGCTGCGATGTGGTAACGAGAATGCCTAAACCTGTCGTTTCAGACTTTTATATGCATCCCGTGTTCAATGTAAATCAAATGCAGAGCATAATATCCCTTCTCTCAAAAAAGGTTTTTTAGCTACAAGAGTTGCTAATGCCTGGCTTATGATCAATCTCTGAAGATGAGGCAGAAGGAGAAAAATTATAGAGAAGTAGAATTAAATAGAAATAGGAGGCCCATCTGCTGTCACAGACTGGAAAGTAATAGAGGCGATCCAAAGGCAACCTCAGAGCGCTTCCTTTTGAAATGATATCTGAATTACTAAAGCAGGTTTAAGGTTTGGATCTTTACCACCAAAAATCATTAGCAGTCTGTGCTCCGTGCAGGAAGGACCTCATCCTTTTGGGCAGGGCAGACACACAGCTGCTATTCAGCACTGGTGTCCTTGGCAGTACCAGGATGGAGAATCGGCAGCTTCTCCCTTCTGACCAAGAGCTTTTGATCTCAATCTGACCCAGATCTCTCCCAAACCATGCTACTTGGTCCTTGAAAAATTTATTAGGACTCTGGGCAGGCCTCAATCTACAAAATGAAATGTCATTCTTTCCTTCCTTCAGATTGAGAGCGTGGGCAATCCCTGCAGGCAGGGCTCTGGTAGTGCAAAGATGTCAGCAGGTAGTGACAGACCAATTCCTTCACATTTCAGCAATTCAGGACAGCCACACCAAAAGACACAGCAAGCAATGCTCTTTTCTTTCCTTCTCCGCAGCGATCTGACTGCCAGTGAACAGCACCCTCCTATCTGCACATGTAAACCCAGCACCTGGAAAGTCAGGAGGTCATGAAATGGGCTACCAACAAGGACACAGATCCCACTGCACACTAACACTCTCAAATCAGGTCTTTTCGTGTGCAGTGGATTTAGAACAGCCAGGCTAGAGGAACTGTTTCTTCTAAAGCCTCTAGGCAAGCATCAAAAAGTGTTGCCCAGAGCCCTCCCTGTTGACTTCTATAATAGTAGCTACAGCCTCCAAAGCCAAAAAAATCAAGCTATGTACTTCCCTGGGTATTTTTTCAAATGGGCAAATATACAATAAAAATCCCTGCTTTTTGTCAAAGGCTGATAAGAGCAAGCAAAGGAATTCATTAACAGGCTCATAATAATGCAAATTTCTGTCATTTTAGGATTGCGTTTCCTACAAGAAGACAAATGCTTTTCCATTAGGACTGACTTCCACAGGCCAGATGTGTTTCTAACAGCCACTCAACATAGGAGACATGCAGAGTTTTGAACTGGGAAAACCTGTGTCACCTTGCTGACTCCACAACAGCATTTCTCAGTGATTTGGGCAACTCAACAAAAATCTCACCGTATCTTGATTACTCTCTATTCAGCAAAAGAAATTACCATGTTCCCAATTTAATTAAAATCACTGTATTGCTATAATGATTGACATACAATGTCATCAAATAAAGCAAAGGTGGACAGAGATTGTCACACCTAATTTCTATCTCAATCACACTTGAACTCCTTATACATTAGATGTAGCTGCTTTAAAAAGAACATCCCTTGGGATCAATTTGCCTGACAGCTACCACATGGAAGGCACCCATTGACCAGTAGCTCACTTGAAGAGGTACAAGCCCTCATTATCTGAAGGGGAAACTGGCTCTTTATTACACCCATATTTAGAGACCAAGGTTCAGTTGCAGGTAAGCTCATGAAGCAGCATTAAGTTTGCAAAGACAAGGACAGCTGTGATCATTTGGATCACTGTTGAAGGACACCAAGGTCCCAAATTAGGGATAGAGCTGTGCAGATGGCACTCTTTTCTTGTGGGTGCTCCTGCCCACCCTGCTGTTTGCTCCCAGTGTTGGGACCATGTAACCCAGATGGTAACCCATGATTCACTATGGCTAGAGTGAAATCTGCAAGCCTGCAGATTTCCCAAAGCTCTTTCAAGTAACCAAATGCCAATAATAAGGAATTCCAGAAGAAATTCTCAAGTGTGACTGTGCAGAGTGTCAGGTGAGATTTGACGTAGATAAGACCATATAAAAGGGAAAGAAACAACCTAAATGACTCCTCAACAATACTGAGGTCAAAACCTGAAGCTACAACTTGGAAGATCTAAGGGCTGTTGACAGTTCCTCTAAATCAAGATGTAGCAGCAGCCAAAAAAAAAAAAAAACCCAAACAAACCAGCAAGCAAATTTTGGACATCACAAGGCACGGCACAAAGAACAAGGAGAGTGTCCACATAATGAGCACCACATATTAAGTGTAGTGCTGCATCTCAAGACAGGGTAGTGAGTAAGGGAAATTACAGAAAAAGCAAGTAAATAGTCAGGAAGATAAAGCAGCTACCCCCCAGGAGGTGAGATGAAAGAGGATGGGACTCTTGCTTGGAGAAGGGAAGACTGAGGACTGACTGCCTGACTGAGGTTTACAAAGTCTTGGAGGTACAGAATAAATTGAATACTTCTTTGCATTGGGGTAGTGAACTCAGGGAACCTGCTGGCATACAGAAAGCTGTGGAGTTAGAGAGTGTTTCAGGGTCACAGAGGGCTTGCATAAATTCCTGAACAGCAGGTCCCTAAACAGATCCTAAAGGGAACAGACAGGTATGTGTCCCTGTCAATTCTCCAATTCAGCATGCTGAGAGTATGAGCAGACTGCAGAAAGCAGCCAGGCTCCACAGCTCTCCCTAAATACCATTTCCAGCTTCACTGCTGGAGATAGCTCTGGGCTAGACAGGCTGCAGCTGAGACTCAGCAGGATATTACTAATGTTCTTATCATTCCCATTCAATCTCTTCAAGAGAACCTTAGTGTAACTAGCAACAGGAGGTTGCGCTATTCCCATATCCCCCATCAGTACTTCAGAGTCATCAGGAGAGGCTGACAAGACTCAATGTGATGTTCACACAGCTACCTTGCATGAACAAACTAAACCTAGAGCTTCCCCAAGCCAGGCATCACAAGGACCACTCTCCCCTTCTTAATCCCTCCACTGCCACCTGACCCCTAAAACAGCCTTGTACAACTTCATCACCTTGCACAACTCATCACCTTCTTTTTTGAGAAGCACAACAGAGACAGTTCTGAATGGCAGATCCATTATCTTTGTCCAACAACACCAAAAACAGCAACAGACTCATGCCTGCAGCACCTTTCAAATTCTTCCTTTGCATAAGGTATCACAAAAGAACAAACTCATCCAGATTTGAAATAGTAGCAGCCATGCAAATCCAAAGGAATTAACTTGGTTGTCTCTTCTCCAGGCTACACAGGCTCAGCTCCCTCAGCCTTTTCTATAAGAGAGATGCTCCAGTCCCCTCATCATCTTCACAGCCCCTCCACAGGACTCTCTCCAGGAGCTCTGTGTCTTTCTTGAACAGAGGAGCCCAAAACTGGACACAGCACTCCAGATGCGGTCTCAACCAGGGCTGAGCAGAGGTGCAGGATCACCCTCCTTGACCTGCTGGCATTGCTCTTCCTAACGCAGCCCTGAATACCATTTGCCTTCTTGTTCACAGGAGCAGTGCTGGCTCATGGTTAACTTGTTGTCTACCAGGACTCCTAGAGCTACTTTCCAGTAGGTGAGCTCTGTACTGGTACAGGGGGTTAATCCTCCCCAGCTGCAGAATCCCGTACTTTCTTTGGTTGAATTTCGTTATGTTCCTCTCTATCCACATCTCCGGCCTGTCCAAGTCTTGCTGGATGGCAGCACAGCACTTTGTGGTACCAGCCATTCCTCCTCAGCAAAATTCCCAAGGCTGCACTCTGTCCCTCCATCCATTGATGAATACAATAAACTAAACTGGAATCAGCAGAGACCCCTGGGGAACACCACTGGCTACAGGGCTCCAAGTAGACTCTGCATCACTGATCACAACCAAGATCCAGCATAGCACCTCTCCTCATTGGCTCTTCTGTCATTTGGAGAAGAAAATGATCATGAACACATTCCAGGAATCTCCTGGATTGCTTACGCCCTGCTGTGTTGTCCCTCCAACAGGGATCAGGGTGGTACAAGTCCCTCATGAGGGCCAGGACTTCTGAACACGAGGTTATTCCTATCTGTCTTTGGAGGACCTCATCCACTCAGTCTTCCTGGTTGGGCAGCCCACTCTCCGTAATGTCACTGTGAAATTATCTCATCGTAGTTTTAAAGTTCTATTTATAAGTCTAATAATCCCACCATTGATTACAGTGACTGTATTCAAATTATAAATCCATTAGCTGCTCAACAATGAAATAAAATCAATAATGCACGTAAATGGGAAAAAAGGGATTTAAATGCATACATTAATGTCACTTGAAGCAGCGCTATTTTATGCACCGTCTCTAACAAAACTGTGTCACATCATTAGCAATAATGTGAAAAATCTTTTTCAATTAACAGAGCTGATTTGATGCTATGTTCACTAAAGTGGCAATCCATTTCATTAAACACACACATATGAAATGCTTGAAATACCTATGAACTCTATCCATACATCATCAATTCTCTCCTAAGTGCTGAAACACAAAAATAGATACATCATTTTCTACTGATGTTTTTTAAACCTCCTGTCAGAAGCTACCAGGCAGGGCACTTCAGTGACTCTAGTTGCAAGTAACAAAGAGCACAAATCTTTGCCCCATGCTCAGCCGCTCATGCCACAAAACAACGGGAGATGCTTCCAGCAAGGCTCATACTGTGCACAGCTCAACCATCTGAAGGCCCACATCCTCAACATGCCATCATTCCAGTAAACAGCCCACTGAGAAAATGTCAAATTCAAAGCACTTTCCAAAAAAAAAAAAACAAACCAGATGATGTTCAAATACTATTCTACACCAGCAGGACAACTGGGCAGTCCTACCTGCATACAGCTGTACAAATCAGTTCCTTTCATGTGCTATACAGGCACCACTGCAAGACTTTCCCCTCCACCAGCCTGCACACAACTAAGGTCTGAGCTCAGCCTGAATTTATTTGGTTTCTCTGGTGCATTAACTTCTGAAGCCAAAGGGTATTATTCATCTGCAGCCCTTAACTCCTGTAGCCCATGCAACAGCAGCCTCATAAAAGCTGTTCTTTCTCAAATCTTGAATGACATCACTTCTGAATTTCATCCAAAAAGTATGAACCTTCCTTGTGTGATGACTTCTACTGCTGGGGTGGCAAGAGATGCATTGATTATCAGTTCACCAGAGGACTTATAGTGGAGCAAATTCAGAGTATAAATGGACCAGCAGGAAGAAAAAGAAGCTGAAGGGAGCAAAGTGAACAGAAAAGGCCAAAGAAACAAGTTGAAAGGCAAGAGCAAAAAATTTAAATATTTGGGGTATTTAGTGTAGCTTATGATACACTTGTCAGATGAGAGAATGGACTGTGGACCGAAGGTAAATCCAGTGGATTATCATTTCCACATAATCTCTAAAGTCTTCTTTTCTTAAATCTACCTCTGATGAGTTATAGGTGAAGTCTGGGCAAACATTCCTTATTATTGCCTGTTGACTTCAATTGTCAACAGAGGCAAGTATGGACTTGTTTCCTCATGAGAGCTGTAATAGCAACTGTTCAGCCTGGAGGGGTGAAAGATCAAAAGAACTGGTTTCAGGAGGTAATTTGAGCCACAAGAGTGTCTGAGTCCTCAAATAGTTACCTGTCCCACAGCTGTAAAACCAATACTGTGGTGGAAGTGTCAAACACAATAAAAAGAAATGCAATCCACACCCTCACTCAAGAAAACGTTCATTTCCATCGTGTAGCCAATAACCTTTCTGTTAACTCCTAATATATTTCCTATATCACTCTGATGCCTGGAAATACGTTAAAAAGTAACCTCGTTTTCCCCTTCAGCACCCCACACTGGAACAACGTAGAATAAGAGAGCACAAAGGTCCCATCAACCACACAAAACAGAGGGCTACGCTTTCAGCTGCACGTTTAAGGCTAAATTTCCAACCCACTCTTTCTAAGCCAGTCTGCTCCCTGGCTGCTGGGGCAGGGTCTCACTGGCAGTGGCAGTGCTGTCCTCCCACATCACACCCCTCCCTCTGCATCTGCCAAGGCAGCAAAGCTCAAAGCAAGGCATGACTGCCCATGCAGCAGTCACTGCAAAGGCCTTCTCCATGGGAACATAAATTAGGTTAGTATGAGAAAGCATTTAATAACTTGGGCCAACAGGTTTCCTTCTGCTGTTGAGACTTGTTATGGAGGGTTACCAAAACTAACTTTGAAAATTAGCATTTTTTGCCACCCCATTTCCTTTATGTAGTTCCCCCACAAGAGCAGTGACACCAACACTACTGGAGCTAAAGGGAAAACAGAAAACCTCTGTGCAGTCCCTGCCTCACCATCTGTCTAACACTGACTTCTTGAGCATCAAGATGTTGTATGTGGAGCCTGAGAAATGTCCCAAAGCTCAAAGACATCCGTATGTCTTACGGACAAGATTTATGGTCAATGCACTGTATTTTAATTGTTTCATTACAAAATATATTTCCCACATTGTATTAATAAAAGGTCACTGAGAAAGCTATCAAGGAGGGTTTTAAAAATTAATTTAAAAATCCATTTGGCATGACATTTATCAAAGTAAAAAAACTAAATGCTGGAAAGTAAATCTTGTCATTGTTCTGTTTTCCACAGTCAGCTTTTTATTGAATCTTTTAAACAAAATGTAAGTCACCCTTGCTATAAACAAACAAAGAGGCTTTAAGGAAAAGTCAACAGAGGCTGAACTACTCTCAGACAAATCCATCTGGTTTAGATTAGGGTAAGCAGAAGACTTACTCCAACTACAGGAAAGCTTGAATTGTGACTAAAATAACTCATAGGTTTTTTACATAAGACAAATAAACACAAGTTCTTTAACTTTAGAGTCTATGCTCCCATTTACATCTGCTGTGCTGTGGGGGAACCCTCCCTCTCTGAACCCCACAGACCCAAGCAATAAACTCATACCTAAATTTAAATTTGTGAATACTCTCAGGAACATACATTGAGCTTTTCATAATTTCACAATTTTGCATACATAGGCTTTAAAAGTTTTACTTAAGGCACTTCAAATTTTTTAGTGCTCCAACTTTCTCAATTTCTTAATGGTGCAATTTTTTAACATCTTTTTAAATCCACTTACAAACTGGTAAGTATTCAAGGAGCCACAACACTTTGCCTTATAACCAGTGCCAATTGTATATATTCAAGTAAGAAAGTCAGTGTGACCAGGATTTCATTTTGCGCAAGATGAAAGAAAAAGCAATTTGCAAATAAGCTCTATTTCACTGAGATGTCTTTATATCACATGGCATGGCTACTTTAGCACTTTTATGCAGTACATAACACTGCATAATAATAACACAGTCAATTTAAAATATACAGTAAGACCTCTTTTTTTTTTCCTACAATACACAGTAAATGCAGATACTTCTAATAGGCATACCAGGTATTTTCAGTGGTTTTAATGTTCTACCTCTCAGGCAGATTCTAACACATCTGGGTAACCCAAATTCCCCTCAATCCTCTCCTTTTGCATTAAACTGGGTGGCCGTGCTGAGCACAGCTGATGTTTTTTTTCTTTTTATTTGAGTAGTAACCTTATACTTACTTGTCTAGAACTACAAACATCAATATAAAACTATTACTTAATTATAGTTGTCAGGTGTCCAGCACAAATCAGCTGCCTTACCCAGAGTTATACCAGCTCCCTCCTCTCCACTGCTCAGACAACTTGTCAGTGCTACTGGTGATTATTTTTTGTAATTTTTCACAACAGGCCACTTGGGTAAAGCAGCTGATTACATCTTCACCTTTTCCACCTTGATTGCAATCCTAGTCTTCCCCTCCCTAAACCTTCCTCCAGATCCTTAATTACTGTTCCTCTTCACAGCTCCCAAAGCCCATGGTTATTATTTTGGTTTGAGCAGCACCTACACTATGCTTCAAACACACGTTCCTGTTCAAAAAATTTATAATCTATATAATGGATTTTTCACACTTGAACTCCAAACACATATTAAAAATTTATGACATCCTGCACTTCTGACCCCCAACATTCAGCCCAGAAGTGTTTTCACAACCATAAGTGACATTACAAGGTAATACATGCGAGTTTGGGGAGGAAGATGAAAGGAGCAGAAATCAAATCTTTTTTTTTCTCTCCACAGACAATTCCACAACTGCCACTATTAGAACTAACCATGAACAAAAAATATGGATCCTGGAGAAATGTGTGCGGCTGCAAGGTCTCCTGAGGTTTGGCAGATGTACACTGGGGTGTATTTTCACACCCAGAAGGCTCTGGGTGTGAAAATCCATCCAAAAATGAATTTGCTCTTCATGACATACCTGGGCTCTACCAGCACCAGCACCAGCACAGGCACCGTTGGTGGACAGAACAGGCCAAGACAGATAACCAGGATGAGAGGGACAGAGAATCTCTTGGAAGTGCCTGTTGGTCTTCCACAGCCACAAAGAAAGCCTCAGTAATTATAATAAATACCTGGGGTTTTGGCAATTAAAAATACTTAAGATGAACCCCAGCCTTTACCTTTGTCTTCCCAAATTTGTAAAATTAATCCTGCCCACTTCATACGCAGCAGTGAGTTAAATCACTGGGAGGGTAGGCATTGGGTAGGAGCCTCCCACCAGGGAGTTCAGCACCTGTTTCAAGCACCCTCTGGTTAGGAAAAAAGGTGTAAGTACAGATTCCCAGTGAACCAGGAGTATTTACAGGGTGGTCAAAATTACTGGTGTCACAACCAAGAGTGTAAACTCCCTGGGAAAAGAGCCATCGTTTTCTTTTGCATTTGTGCAGTATGTTGCCTAAATGGGGGCTGAAGTCTTCAAAATCCAGTCACACATAATAAATAGTACATTCAATGCTGGTTTTTTCTACTGCAGTAGTTCTTGCTCCAGAATTCCTCTAGCCAGACCAGCTTTGCTCCACAAGACAGGAAGTACTACTAAAGACAGACGTCACTAAAAATATGTATGTGCAGCATTCTCTTCTGGGTTAATCTGAAACCTAAACCCTGTCTCTAACTTCAGGAAAGAAAATACAAAATTATCTCTCTAACCAGTCAAAAGAAAAAAAAGGAAACAAATCAAATAAACTCTTCTAACAGGGAAGGAAGTTCAGATGTGAGAATCAATAGAACTCAGAAAATCCCAGTCTTTGAAAAATTGTAAAATGATGTAAGAGAAGCATTGGACAAGAATGTCCATGTGGATACTGTCGTAGACAAGGGCTAGACTAGCTGTTTCCTGAAATCTCTCCAATCCTATTTCCTTCAACACCTGTGATTCCTCAGGGGAAGAGCGTAGGGGAAGCACCCACCCAAACAACTTCATCAGACACAAGGCTCTTAACAATACAAAAGGCAGTGGAAGAATTCCGACAGACACAAGAAGCACCATCTGGAAAGAGATGCACTCACAGCCTTCAGTAACTACAACTGGGTTTAAATGAATAAAGTAAAGAGAGAGGAGAGATAAAACAACTGAAGACTTGCTTCTCTCCAAAAACTGCTTATAAATCTAAACGATCCTTGCAGATGACTGGATCATATCCAAGCTGCCTCCAACACTCAGTGTTTGTCCTCTCGTTAAAGGTCACTGCTTTCCAGGCTACCGAGTTTCTTTGCACATTCCTAAATCACACTTAAGCCCTGCTGCATTATACACATTTTTCCTTCACAGGGGTTAAATGAGGCAACAGTTTTATCTTGGAACAGTGTAGTGGTTAGGGAAGACCACATATATCAGTCAGCATAGTTAAGCAGGAAGAAATCTGTAGCTGGCTGTTACTGAATTATTCAGGACAAGAATAAGGGCAGACAAAGAATGAGCAGACAAATGGAAATACTTTTGCTTTCAGAGTGCAGGCTTCTTAGCCCAGCAGCTTTCCCATCTTTCCTTCTCTGTTTCTGTGATATACAAAAAAAACTTACAAGGCAATTTAAAGGTAATCACACACCATACACGGCCAAATTGATCCCTAATGCATGGAGCAACATTTTAGAGAAAAGCTCTCATAGCAGAAGTTCCTTATAAAGTATGAAGAGCTGAATGAGCCATTTTCCCTTTTCTCTGTGAATGACCTGATGTCAGTGGAGATTCACTGTATTTAAGGGAAACCCCTCAGAAGTGCAATGTATGTGAATTCACAAATTTCCTTAAGAGAGAAAAGTATGGGAGGGAGGAATCAAGTCTCCAAGCTTTTTCTGGAAGGAAACACAAGTCAGCCTGAAAAAATAATGTTACACAGCAGCACTCAAATATTTACCTCTGATGATCTTGGAGCTCAACCAGCTGAAGCTACCAAGCAGTATTAGGTAGTGTTTACATACAACACTACATAAGGCATTATGGTAAACTTAAAGCTGCTTGGCATCAAAATCTGATCTCACAAGATCTGCTGTGTCATCTTTAAGTGAAAACCATTACTTCAAATTGTACACGTTTCATTACTCCATATACTCCCCCATTCACTACCTGAAAACAGGTCAAGAATAAATCTTAGTCAAAACCAGCCACATATTTCATCCTTCTTCTTAGCACAGTTCCATAGATAGCCACATAATGAACTTGCTTTTAAAGGTAACATGCACTTCCATAAAGCTTTTCCATTTCCCACAAGAGTTTGTAAAATGCACACAGAATACAGAAAATCAACATCAAGGCTTAAAATCCAAGTGCAGTGACATTTACAGGCATGTGGCTCTGAAGCAACCTCCTGAGCCCCTTCCTCAGCAGCAAGCTGTTTTGCAACACAACTAAGCTGCAGACTAATGCTGTGCATCACAGTCCATCAACAGCAACTGCTGAACTGCACACAGCATTAGAAGCTTAGCACTAGACTTGAGGGTCAAGTTCATCTTTGATATAATCCCATGAAGCTCCCAGAGCTTCATGTGTGACAAACTTGGCCTTTTGTGTTTTTCTAAAAGGGTTACCAGGTATGTGACAGACAAATAACATCACCTGTGTACATGAAGGTAAAATATGTGCAAAAACATCTGAGGAAAGGATCTCACCATGTCAGTTAAGAAAGTAAATTCCTCGTGACATCTGACAGACTGTCTTTCAAAGCTCTTTAACTTCGGCTCTTGAAGCACAGTTTAGAACACCATTAGCTGATCCCCACAAAGACAAATATGTATAGATCTCCAATTTTATCTGTATGTCTCTGTATGTCCACACACATGCAAACAAAACTCAAGCAGCTGAATTATCACTACTTACTAGACAAGCCTGAGGCAGGAAGCTGTTCACCCTGGAGATACTCCACATGCCCTCGAGGTACTGCTGAGCTTGGATGGTGACAGAGCTCAGGGCACCACTGAGACCGCTGGGGGCCACCGTCACTTGGACGCTGGAGTTGGGAAAACTGCCCACGCCTGGAGACCATCCGAGTCCTTTCTTCCTCTCTGCTGCAGAGAAGAGACTGGGCGACTTTCCAGGCTGCCTGCCCACCTGCCCAGCAATGAGTGGCAGATCTCTCTGGGAAGAGACAGCCACCATCCTGGGTACCATGCTGGTCACTGCCGCGGCACCGGGCGGGAGGTCGGGCATCTCTGGGTAGCTGGTTTGGCTGAGGGTGTGCATCATCTGAATGGCTTCCTGCTTCAGCTGATTCAAGTGAGTGGCACAAGTTTCACATCTGCTCTCTCCTTCATTCCTGTTTTTCTGTAAATAGTCAGGCACTTGAAGCTTGTCAAAAATTAAAGCTGATAATCGTGGGTCCTAAAGAAGCAAAGAAAGGGGGGAAAAAGACCAGACTCAGTTAAAGTGGTGCAGAAGGATAAAAAGGAGAGGAAAAAACAAAGTTCTCTGATTTGCTCTCCACTCATGGAAGTACTTAAAATCTATTCTGGTAACTCTCAGCATTTTTCCCGCTGAATACCCTAACAGGCCCGCAGTGGATTAATAAACCATAAGTGAATTCATTTGTATTAGACCCAGCATGAAAATTATCATCAGAATTAAACAGTGGAGCTGCGGTGTTCTTGATAACTGCTCATTCTTCTAATTAACTCTCCTTTGGAGACATCTAAGGTGCCCGTGTTTCCCATGCTCAGGAACAATGTTAGTTGAGATGCTGAACCTACAAATACTGTAACTTGATTCAAAGGCATACCACCATCAGAAATCCAGGAAAATTAGACTTTAAAGTATTTTTAAAAATTAATGCGTGACCTGGTAAACGTCTTGCTGCCCTTACCCTCCGAAATGATTAATCAAGTGCTATAAAAGCCAGTTTACATGGTGCTGCCCACAGGACTGTTATTTCTGATCTTTGCAACCCAGATGGTCGCAATATTCCCTTCTGCTACAGCTGCTTTAATGAGAAATAGATTTGAGCCTACAGCCATGTGTGAAGGTGTGACAATGTGCACACCAAGACCCTGATTTAAAAGCAACACCTATTTTGTTTCCACAGAGCAATTCCCCACCACCCCTTGGCTAGTTCATTTAAAGGCTGCTAAGACATTTTAAAACCCAGCACCGTGTTTCCACTTCAGAGATAGAGTTACCTATCTCCTGAAACACACAAACGCCTCACCATCCCAGGCCTGCTACTGTAAAGATTAGTCAAGAGATTAAATCCAGCCCTGTCGTAAATCTGCTATCGAGACTAACACCAGGCAGTAAAACTGACCCAACTTCACACACTCTCACAGAGCTCTCTAAACAATTAAGGTTTTAATGAAATCACAGCACAGCCAAAGGTTTATTTGTATAATTATTTTAAATGAAAATATTTAATTTTCTTGTTAATAAGTAGGACACACATAGCTGGTAAATCAGGCATCCAACATATGCTGGAGATATCCCCAGATTGGCACTTGTTTTTAAAAATGTATTACTTTATGCCAAGCTGCAATTGCTCTCTAGAAAATGAATGTCCTATTAGAATGTCCTAATTCTGGTTTTAATTACAATGTACATCAATAAAACTCTTTAAAGAAGTCTTGGCACCGGTATTTCGGCTTTGCTCTGAATTCAGAACGTACTAAAATTCTGCTTAACTTCTGCAGCAGCAGCACAGAATTTATGTTTAGCTGTTGGACGACTCCTGCAATAGTTTTCAACTCTCAGGAGACACAGTACAGTGTTGATAGAAACCACTGTAAGTATATCTAGCATCACATAATTCCACAGCCAAAAGCCATTAACCAAAGTTGCTCTTTCCGCAAGAATCTAAATTATTGTTTATTGACTTAAAATAAAAAATACTTCTCGGGCCATGAAAAGGTACTCCTGCCACTGACTGAACAATAAATTGATTCACAGTAGTGAACCAGCATAAAAAGTGAAGTGAAAGACAGTGTTTCATTTTTGTCTCTTCTCTTTATTGAGGTTTAGATCCTGCTAAAAATGCCTTTGAAGTTGCACCATTTGCTTACCCTCATGAGAAAGAAAATTCTTTCCCACCAAACCTCCCAGAAGATGGTAATACTAAATTAAGAGATATTAGTCAGGAAAAAAAAAAGTAATTAATATTTTAGAAACTTTTTTCTATCCCTTCAGCAGAAAGCGCTATTGGTTAAACTTTAAAAAAAACACAGAGACCCAGTGCTGCAAGCACTATTGAGCCTCAGGCAAAACAAAGGCCTTGCAGTCTATCTCCCAAGAAAAACAAACAGCACCGTGCTCAGCGCTCCTCAGAAACTTCTCCAAGGGAGAGCCCTCTGAGCAAACACTTGCTGAGGCTGACACACAGCAGCTATTCAAAGAGCCCCAAAACACAGCACCTTCCAGCGCCGGGTGCCCCGTCTGCGGCCGGGCACATCCCTGGGCTCACTCCTTTGATCCAAGTTGGGCACACAAGGAAGCACCTGCACGTCCCAACTGCATGAGCCTCATCTGGCAATGTTTAAATTGCTATCAAATGTCAAAAGTTTCAAATAAGCAATTAAAGCGAATTACTAGGTGAAACAGGCTTCTCATTTAAAAGAAATTACTTCTTTTGATGTAAAGAAAATTAATGACCCCAATTCCAGCTCCATAAACACAGTTTACAGCATAAGGCAGATCAGAGTCAGGCCTGTCTCGCAGTTACAAAGAAATCAAGTGGATGTCATATTAAAGGGGGGAACAAAAATAAATTTAAAAAATATATATATTTAGAAAATTACACAGAGCAAAGCTTATAGGCACATAGCATGCCAAATTTAAACCTCATAATTTATTTATAGTAAAAAAAAAATAAAAAGGCATCTAATTTCCAATGCCTGTATTTTGCCAAGCTTTACAAGGAGCCTCTTAACCCACACACACAGCCTCTGTGACCCCCAGTTTGCATTGTGGCCAACCTTCTGCAGCACCTCAGGGAGGGCCCAGCTGGACAGTTAGATTACTTTTATTTTTCCACTCTGAGAGACAAAAACACCTGGCTAATGGTTGGGCGTGAAGGCCAGAGGAAACACAAGTTACTGTTAAAAGCATTAACCATAACTTAAAAGTTTAGCCAGCCCCATTAAAGAGGTTTTACTGCCCGGTGACAATGCCTGGTCCTGGGGAGCCCCTGCTTCGGCAGCTCACACCCTAACAAGGCTGGGGTGGAAGTTACACTCTCGTGTTTAACAGAGGGAAGAAATAAAACTTGAGTGACCAAATGTGTGACACACACGTGGGAGGGGTGAAGCAGCCAAAGCCATCCTTGCTACAGCTCCACCAGCAGACAGGCAAGCCAAACAAAGAGGGTATGCAAATCACTGAGGGGAATGGCACAAAAATCAAACATACAACACACAAGCCTCTGTTCCAAACAGTGCTCCAAAACCTCTTTAGTTTGCTGTGCTACAAAGAACATGACTCTTTTGTTCCTCCACAGCATAAATAAAGTATGCTGTTGTCTTTGTCACACCTACTTTCCAAATGCTCTTTCCTCCTGAACAAGCAGGATAAGCAGAATACTGTGATGCTGTAACATTCACAACTTCCCCTCCCACTGCAGAAACCAAAAACCTAATTTCAGACTCAGCTTGTTAACTTTTGCATATAAATTTTATATCTTCAAACATCACAGACTGTTATAATTGTAAAATAAATGGTCCTGCTAGGAACTGAGGAGCCCAGCAGCCCCCAGCAAGGTCAGGGCATGAGATAATTACATGTTCTTGTATGAGGACAAATTTCCTCAATGCTTGAATTTACCACTGCTTTTCAGCAAGCAGTTCTTACAGACACAAGCCAGCTTGCCAGCTGCTGCTGGGAGATTAAACACACGCATGCAAACTGCCCACATGAGAGGAGTTCACAGAAATGGTCTGCAAGTTCAGCTGGGCAGGATGGTAAACTTGGAAAACCAGGACTGTGCTCCCGCTAGAACACATGGCAAAACACCCATTTCCTTCAGCACTGGAGCATTTAGCCTGAAGCCTGCCTTCAGGCTTTCCCTCTGAAACCACGAGTAGGGAAAAGGAGCACAGATGTGAAAGCACATCCAGCAACTTGCAACAGCAAGAAGGAAACAGTCTCTGTAATTCAGGCTTCCCTCTCTGAGGCACCAGCTCAGCTCTGCTGCCTCCACATGAAAGCAAGTGAGGACCAAGCAGGGTCTCAGCTATTGGGGTAACACCACATGCTGCATGTGGGGCACACAAACCAAACCCACATTTCACAACTGTAAAATACTACATCCCCAGACCACTGCCCTTGAAACTACAGACACAACTCAAAGCAACCGGGATGTGGCCAAAGGCCAATATCTCCAAAAGACCTGCTACAGCTTAGACACCAATGTCATAACCAGGTTTTCAAAGCATGGAACACCAAATTACCTTCCTGGACCTGAACTGTTCTGAGAATTTGAAGCAGTTTGTTAGTGATAACTGCACTTAAATTAGATTATTTTGAAAGTATAGCTCAATCTGTAATTTCCTAAGCACTTGGAGCTTGCAGTTAGATTTTCTGTTCAACTAACAAGAAAGGATACAGAGCTTTTTTCCATTGCAAAAGAGAAACAAAGAGACAAGCTTTGAATCTTACCTGCAGCTACTGACTTCTAACTCCCAAACTAAGCAAGAGAAGAGGAGGCAGAAAAGCATCTGGATTCTCACTTAAGAAGTCCCTCAAGTAATACCCACCCATCTGTAACCTAATCCTTTCGGCAAGGAACTATGCACAGAGTGCGAACAAACGATGACGAACAAATGATGAGAAGTCAAATTGCCAGCAACCGTCCTCAGTAATTACCCACAATTCTGCCTGGCACTGGTTTCTGCAGGGCAAGTGTATCCGGAGCAGTATTCTGAATTGAATTAAATTAAAGTCTTGATATAAATAAAATTTAAGAGAAAGAAGAATCATTGAATGTCGCACTGAAATATGTAATTAAGTACAGACTGAGGTGAACAACATTTTAAAAGGATGCTTTTGGAGAAAGGAATGTACTATCCCAGTGCAAAAGAATCAATGTTAATGATTTTTTTGTCTTAATTGTCCTTCCAGATATCTGCCGCACTGCTTACAAATTAGTTTTTATCTTACCTGACATTGTGAAATATCCCCTAATATCTTCTATATTGACAAATGCCTTGAAGGCTGATGCCAGCTCTCAACTATATAGCAGTCATTGTGAAAATAAACAAACAAAAAAGCAATCACTATATTCAGCAAACCCAGTGTTCAATGTAATCAAAGAAAAAAAAAGTTAATGATTTTTTTTTAAGAAAAGTTTCCAACTATCTGACTCATCTCAAAGGAATAAAAATATGAGCTTTAAGTCTTCAAGTAACCCATGTTGTGAATTCATTTAATCACTAACCTCATCTTATCAGAATATAAACAATCAAAGAAAAACAAACACATGAAGCTTTCACAAAAACAGAATTCACCTGAAGTCCCATCTCCTGTGGGTTAAGGGTATCTGGAACTTGCAGTGTAACTTCACTGTCCTTGAAAACATTCCTCTGAACAAGCAGGAGGGCAATCCACATTTCCAAAGGGAGCAAAATGTGCAGGCATTAGGAAAAAAGTATTCCTATTTTTAAGGCCGAATTCCATTTGGCCTCTTTACAGTAGTGTCTCACTGCCTTTAGGTGGAAGGTTAATTTAAGCCAATGGACTGTGGCACTCCTCCCATTCTATCTCCTAGCAGGATTTCTTCAAATCTCCAATCCCACTTTTCTGTTCCCAGCCACAACCTGAGGTAGTGCACACAGACATATCCCCCCAGCTCTACGCAGCTGAGACTCAACCCAATTTCTTTTCATCTCTGGCATCCTGAAGAGTTTGAAAAAAATATTCAAGCACATTTTCTTACTTATAAAAAGAATAAATTATACGGTATCTCTTTTAAACAGTGCCCATCTTTCTAACAAAAGCCAAGCAATACAATAAATCTGCTCAGAACCACATGACCCCGCACTAAAAATGACTGTGCCGTGTTTAGTTATTCGGCAGCTCCACTGAACTCTATTTATTTCCATTTCCTGCCCACTTTAATGTACTTCAGTGGCCTGCAGTAAAGTTAAAGCAATAGGTGTCTGTCATAAAGATGAATAGTGCTATTGGAATGCATAATACAGTGGAAAGAGGAAATGAGAGCAATCTGGTTTATTTACATCTCGGGCTCCCATCAGCACCTCAGCCCACCTCCCAATGGCTTCAGCTGCCTTTCCTGTTATCTTGCTGTATAGTCCCCTGCAATGAGTTGGCTTTTAACCTCTCAGAACCAGAGGGGATGAGCTGATCTCCCAGATTTGCTTTCATGAGCTGGCAGAGTACTGGAGCAAACAGCCATGCAGTGTGTTCAGCGCAAAGAAAACAAAATAAAGGTAGTGGTTGCCATTGAAATTAATTAGAAGACACAAACAAAACAAAGGACCCCAAAGAGATCTGCTATCACCGGTAAATTTAGATCAACACACAGGAACCTGACTACTCCTGAAAAACAGTAATTACTGTTTCACAAAATATTACTTTTAATCTTCTTTCTTTACAATCTAATTAAACAGATATTTTACTTGCCTTTGGAAAATATTTTTCTTAATTTCATCCAATTTTAACATTTGGTGTGTTCTATAAACTACACATCCAAACTAGTATGCAATTTTACGCTTATTTTTAATAGTGTATGACTTCATTTAAAATTTATGACTTTTAATTTGCATGTTTATTGTTGGTTTTAAGTAATCTTTTAATTTTCCCTCTTGGGTCTGAGGCTTACTATAACTTCCTAATGTAAATTCAATACTGATTTTGTTCATGTGAAAACACCATCTTCCAACACATTGTGTCTGTTTTAATTTCCCTCATTTCTTTTATAAACCTTCAGAAAAGTATAATCACTTGGAACAGCCGCAAGTACGCGTAGAAATAGTTGCATATCTATCACCACACAATATCTGGTGTCTGAAAAGCCTTTGTTGATGCTACTTTCAGAAATAGCCGCTTGGATGAAGCTGACTTTCAGAAATTCAGACAAAAACCTCTTACAGAAATTAGACACTTTTGTTTAAAAGATAAAGAGCTTTCCATCCCTAATTATTTTTTCTTTGAAACCAGGGAATAAATTTTGGTTAGCCTATGAGCACAGTAAATCAGATTATAAAAACTCTTGCCTATTACAGTCACAACTGCATAAAAAGTCACAACTCTCTTCTCTTCAAAGCAAACCAAGTGGGTTAGAACAGCTGCTTGGGAAAATGATGCTGTCTGATATCATCACATTGAATGCCACCAACTCCACACAGAGTTTGAGCTCAGTGAGGCTGCCCAGGTAATAGAACAGCTCTCAATTTCAGCATAGGGATGAAAATCAGAGCACAGCACCACTACACAGAAACATGCTGCCTTGTCAAAATGCTTCAGAAACACCAACTCTTAATATCATTTTATGGGAAACAAAAGGCTGTTCTTGCTATTAGAATTCAGTCGACAGCCTGTGTTCCCCGAATTACAAATTGCACTGTGAGCCTGTGAAACAGCCTCCCTCACTGATGAACTCTGACCAGCAACCCAGCCCCACCAGCCCAATGGACTGGGAGAGGAGTCACTCCCCAGATGAGATCTTCATCATGTTTAAGTGATCATAACTTAATTTGTCCCAGTAGAACTGTGCCCATTTGTATCAGACAGACCTTTGATGAGGGTGTTCAAGAACAGCTGGACACTGGCCACAGTGAAAGCAACTCCAGCTTAGAAAGACTGCATAGGAAAAAAAAAAAAGTGCTTGGAACACTCCTCTGTATAGGAACCCTACCACTGCTTCAGTCCAACCATCTGAATCCAATTAACAGAACACTCAGTGGCAGAAGTTAGGGAGTGGACACATTTTCCAAATGAACATCATTAGCATAATGTAGATTTAAAATCAACTACGGAAACCAGCACTTGGCATTGGCTCACACTCTCTTAGTGTCTCATTCACTTGCTCATTTTATCAATTATTTGGTAAATGAACACTTGAAGACTGTACAGAAATGATTTAACCTTCACAACCAAAAGGCTGCCCATTGTGCACTCCCTTGCAAGCTACAAATTACTGCATACAGTGCACAGTTAGCACACCATGCAGTTTTTATGATTACAAAAGTGCATTTCACTTATTCTTCATCTTAATTAAGTTCCACTGCCTCAGTTTGACTGCTCCACAAAAATTAAAAAAATCTCATTGGCTGAAAGATTTTGGGTTCACATCTGAATTTAGGGAGTACTGTAGTGGAGTCGAGTTTTAACTTTTTCTCCTTGCCTGGACTTAATCAAGGAAAAGAAAAAAAAAATAAAAGAGGGATGAATGGTCAAGGAGTGATGAAGAGCATCTGTAACTCCTCAACCACAAGCTGGCCACACTCTGCCTGAAAGCAATTCGTCTGCTTACTAGGTGGCATGTATGAGACACCACTTCCCTGCCCAAGCTGTTCATCCAGCAGCTCTTTAAAGTGGATTCTTGGATGGCTTTTTTTAATGCCACTCTTCAGCAGCATGACTTCAGCAAGAAAATTCACAAATCTGCCGTCAGCTACCTGTTGGTCCTGTGTCCTCAGTATCTCTGGACTAGGATGGAAGTAGGATGCCAGAGCATAGAAGTAATTGATCTCATTCTGCTCACCCCAGCTTACATTAGAAAGAAAAGATAAATATGCAGATCCCAAGGGAATATCTCCAGGTGGAGGATATTGCCCAAAGAATCAAGTGATCCTCCCATGGAATCTCATTAGGGTGAAGTATAATCCCAGCCAGACAAAATATAGCTAGACACAGATCATTTGACGAGTGTCTACAGGACAAATAGCAGTTTAAAAAACAAGAATGTTGTAGGAAGTTAGAAGAGACAACAAGTTTGGTTTATTTAGTTCAGAAGAGTGAGAAGTAATCAGAGACCTCCAGTACAAAAAGTGGTTACAAAGAGACTGGTAACAAACTGCTTTCTAGATCCACTTGGGGAAGAAAAGGAAATCATTCTATTTTTAAGCAAAGGTAACTCAAGAAAAACCACCAAAGGCGAGTGAGCATTGGCAATTGCTACAGAACGGTGTTGAGAAATCTTGTTATTTAAGAATTTCTGAAGAGCAGGTGAAAAACATGGGAGGTGATCAAGAGACAGATGACCCCATTCCAGTGGAGGAAGCTGGACTACTTTTTAAAGATCTGAAGATCATTCCCCAGCCCTATGGTTCCTATAGTTTTGGGAAGATGGGTAACATATCTATGCACAGACTTGTTGCTCAGGTCCAAGTGCCACAGACTTCAAAACACTGCTCTACTTAGATGCCTGTTAGTTACTATTAGTAACCTACACTGTCTTGCTCACAGCAAGTTTTCCAACTTGCATCATTCCTATATTGATTTCATACCACTTGTCCTAGTTGTGACTCTCTATACACTTTGAAAAATTCTTCTGTCAAACACAGCCCGTCATCACCACACCCAGAACTTCCTCTTATCATTCATTATGCTACACTTTATATCCCACTTTCAATCTTCCTTTACAAAGTATAAAATAGCTACATTTTGTTCCCTACAACTTCGGGGACAAGCTTTAGGAATCCAAATGAGCTGCCTGAATTAGAAGGTGCAAGTCCAGCTACTGCTATCTGTCCATCTCAGTGGACATCAGGTGCAAGTGGTGTCCCTCAGGGTCCATACTGGGACTGGTGTTATTTAACATCTTCATTAAGGTCCATCGAGGGCAGCCTCAGCAGATTTGCAGATGACACCAAGCTGAGCAGTGCAGCTGACACACCTGAAGGATGGGCTGCCATCCAGAGAGAGCTGGAAAAGCTCTATTCAATGGGAATCTCATGAGATTTAACAAGACCAAGTGCTGGTGCTGCACCTGGGTCAGGACAAGCCCCAGTACCAATCCAGGCTGGGGGTGAACAGACTGAGAGCAGCTCTTGAAGAAGGGCTTGGGTAAGAATTGCCTTTATCAGCCCAAAAAAAAAATCACACTCATGTGAGTGGAATGACAACAGTCTGGTGATCAATACCCACCTGTAACCCTCTTGTTAAGAAGCCCTGCAGTGGCCCTGTGAAAACTGCAAGATGTGCAACCTCTCACCATCCAAAGGACTGGTGTAATCAAAGAGGAGCAGCTCCCTTTGCCTAAGGCCTCTCTTTTACAAACATAAATCCATGGGGCTATGCCCACAGGCAGACAAAAAGCCACTCTGCCCATGCTCAAAGCATCTCAAAAGCCATGTTAATAGGGTTTGTAAACTCTGCTAAGGCACGGGATATAAACATATTAAACCCATGGGCAAAGTGAGCTTATGTCTGCCTGTAACACATGCACACGTAGACATGCCCACAGATGATTGGCAAAAATACCTCTGCAAACTTTCAGGTTCCTGCTCCTCACACACACACAAAACAAGCCTTGTCTCCCGAGACACAGAAGCAATCAAATACCTGGCAACAACTTTCAAAACCCTTCAAGCCAGATCCTATTAAAACCAGCAACTAAGAGATGAAAGGCACTAGCTCGTCCTACCAGTCACACTTAACAAGGCTCTAAAACATTTACTGTATCAAATGTTACCTCTATAGAAATTCCACAACTGTAGACAATGCCTAACATCATAGGATACATTTATGTTTCCGTTCAATTGAAGGTACAACATAAAAGGATGTTTTTATTTTAATTTGTGTTCTGGGACCTTGGAAAAGAAGCTGCCTCATCACCTGCTGGAAAAGGCCAAGTACAGAAGAAGAAAGAGTTCTTTTAAGAAAAGAAATTATAGCCTCAGAGTGAGACCTGGGCCCTAAAGAAATTCATGGCAACATTCATGCTGAATGCAAAGTCATTATATCCCCCTCTAAATTGGAACACCCTGTTCCTAATTTCAAATTAGCAGTGAACTCTTTCACCTGCCTGCCTCCCCATTTCATAAAATGCCCATGAAATGCATGTTTGTAGTTGTTGGGTGATGACTTAAGTAACATCTTGGTGTGAAAATTTCCCCATTCTTTTTAAAACGAGGTTTTCTGGCATTACATGTCTCTCCTCTCCAAATTTGCAGTGAATTTAAAAAAACCTGCCACCCAAGTTGCCTTAGTATTATCATTACAGATGTAAATACACATTTAAAACCAGTTGTGTAATCATGCCTTGCTAACCTCCTTATAAAATCTAACAGCTTGTCAAATAGCCCCCATTGTGGACAGCACTGAAGCAGTTCTAGAGATCATCAGAGTTAAAGGGCAGTGAAGATAAGTGCCTTGTCCCACCTCCTGCATATCACAGCTCTGTTCATTTCAACCATGAAAAGCAGTGACTCTGACAGGCTTCTTTAATGAAAATAGATGCTTTAATATTTTAAGAACACTCACTTTTATTTAAGCTCGTGTGTCTTCCAAACCCACAGTACTTCTGAAAAAAATAATGTTTTTAAAGTACATGGTATATGAATAAAAAACACAAACAAGCAGGTAGGGACAGCATTTGAGGATATAAATCCAGAACTGACACACACTACTCTTTGCTCCTGTGACAGTTTATATCAGCAGGGCCAGAAACTCTGCTCCCAATGGTCAACTTGAAAAATCCAAGTGGCTGATTCCAGGACTCTCAGCACCATTCCAGGCACTGACTGTGCACTGTTAATATTTGATGTATGCTTGCAGCTCCAGTCTCAGAGAAAGCCATTATGCAGGATATGCTCAAAGATGTGTGTTTTACTCCACATGCCTGATGCTGTGATTCACAGGGAAAACCTGCACAGAAGGCACAGGCTGGGATGTTACTGCTCCAAGCTCCATCAGCAAACAGTCACTGAAATAAATTAAGATCAGCATCTCATAGAAGTCCCTGCATGAGAGTGTTAGGCAAGATTTATTCAAGACTACAGTCTCTGGAGCAATCGATCAGAATCAAAGGTAAGCCAAAAACTAAATAAATGAAAATGAGACGAGCTAGAATAACAAAGCAGCATGGCCAAGGCAGCAGCCACATGACAGCCAGAGGCATCTCCAGAGCAGTCAAAACAACTGTCCACAGAGCTTGCCAATGAGCCAGATGCTGCTGCTGGAAGAAGGGTAGTGTTGATATAAACTCGGAGATACAAGATGCTTAACACCAAGAGCAATCAATCTTCATGATTCCCATATGGCTGCCAAGCTTCGCTATTATGCCACAAAGAGATGAAAACAAACTTCCTAAAACACATGTAGATCCTACATGAGAAACTCCCTCCACCCTCCCCTTACTACTCAGAAACAAACCCACAATTTGGGTGTAGCTGTAAATGACCTGATGCTTTTCCTGAGTTAACAACAGAATCAGGAAAGAGTATCGTTGGCTAAACAGTGCACTGTACACACCCTGCCAGAAAACCAATGAACTTATCATACCGTATAGGAAATTCCTATCTTCCACATCAATTAGTGACCCAAGAGTGATTGATTTTATAATCCCAAACTTGACTTACAAAGTGACTTCCTCTGGGGCAAATTTTCCATTACCCAGCATGTGGAAAATTGCATATGGTCAGTGCACTATGTAAACCAAGGAAAAAGAAGTGCTATTTAAACCCCAGTTCTACCATGCCTCCACATTCTTGCTTTCCTGAGGGAGATGCACTTTTGACAGTTACTTCCTTTCCCTGCCCCAACATCCTATCTGCACCACACACCAGCTGGGCACTCAATCAAAACAGAAACAACAACAGGAACCAGCAGCTATTCATTACAATAGGATCAAAACATTTCTAGGCACTAGTGCTTCGCCAAGTTACCATCCTTGAAGACCTGCCACAACCCTCCTCTTCCCTCCCATCACTGACACCATTGCTGAAAGGGGCCCCACTTCAACCTCAAGCACCACATTTTGAAGATCATGGCTTTTGAATCAGAAGCTGCATCTCAGAACTGCAGGAGGCAATGGAACTGGGCAGCAGAAAAGTGAGAAAATTACCTGGCAAAAAACACAGGCCAGTGTTTGTCCTTTATTCCAATCAAGTTAACATTAGCTCCAGTCTATAAAACCAGGATTGCACTGCACACTAACTACCAGGATAATCACAGAAACAGCACTGCAATATGATTACTGGGTGCTAATTATATCTTATAAAGAGTTAAAGACAATCAACTACATCTAATAAAGATTTATATGCAGTTTTTCACTGACCTGAAACAGCTTCATACATTAATAGGTTAACATTACTGCAGAAACAAAGCAAACAGTTATGTCTACATGACAAAATACATGAAACCCAAGAACCAGATGTTGGGTCCTTTCATCCGGGAAGCAATTATTTAATTTCTGGAAAAAGATGATCTCTCTCATTGTTTCATCAATACATAATATATCTCAGAACCAATCCCAGCACTCTGGCCTGGGCTGGGTACAAATCTGCAGGACTGCACAGGGTCGTGAATCAAGGGTCTCCTTTTCCTGTGCTGCCATTGCTTCTGGGCAGTGAACACAGAGCAACTGGAGATATCCTCGGCCCATATCTCTATCTCCCCATTCATGCACAACAGCACAGACCCCAAGGAGGCTGTAAAGAAAGACTGGAACACCCTCACACCCCTCCAGGAAGGCCAGTTCTCCATGGGTAAGCACAACAGGGAATGCCAAAGAGCTGCCCACCCTCTCCACCACAGTTGCTGACCTCCAGCTCTGAGACACAAAGGGTCCCTTGGCCACCAACTAAGGGCTCCCTGCTCCAAGCACCACCAAGAACTGCTGACCTTTGGTGAGTCATTTTGGCCACACCACCCTCATGTGTTGTCCAACCTCCCAGATAACAACACCCATCGCCTCCCAGGAGGTGGTCAGTCAACAGCCACCATTAGCAAAGATCACAGAATACTTGATTACACAGGACCCTACACCACGAGCAATTCGGCAGTATTGCTGACTACACTACAAACAACTGAACAAGCACATCCCTCTGCAAGGATACTCCAAGGCTGTCACTGGATAAACCAGCCTGAGCATAACACGTGTAAGGTACACTCCTGAACAAGGCACAGTAGATAGGAGCACTTAATAAACACAGCCATTAACTAGGAAACATCCCTGCAGCAAGTAAAAGTTTGCAAAGTACTACAACGTACACCTGGTTATTGCTCTGACATCTGCTTAGGTTTTCTGTGTGTTTGTAAGTGGGACCAAAGAGGAAGATAACTGAGTTTATGAGCATTTCATGACAAAAATGACAACAAGTTACTGCTAATTGTTCATGAAAAATGGCATAAAAACTCAAATGAAGCACATGTAGTGTTTGAAATGCTTAAAAGTTATCACATTTTATAATGAACCATATATGACCAAATGCTGTTTCTCCTACTGAAGAATAAAATTATTCTAAACTAAGGATTTCATCATAAAATGAAAGGAAATTCACAGTCTGAACAACTGCAGCACATTTTAAGACATATGGCAACTTTATAATGGTCATCGGGGATGAAGAGCTAAAGTTCTGTTGCAGATTTTGAATTTAAGACATTTCACATAAAATTGCATATCTCGGGAAACAAATTAATTGTTAAATGTGCATCCTCATAATGCTACAGACAATATTTGGCATATGTAAATACGACTACCTCAAAATATGAATGCTATTTTCAGTGCAATTACCCAATTGTTTTAGAAAACCTCCAAGTAAGTTTTTTAAAAAATGTGTGAAGGCATCACATAAACAAATATAACAACATCTGCCTTAACTTTATACAGAATTACTGCAATATTATGCAGCTACAATATGTTATCCAGTGTTCACAAGTAAATGCCCCAATTACTATTGTAAGTCTGTCATTTAAATAGTTCCTTCCTGTTGAAAATGTGGAGAGCCAAATGCATTTTCCCACCACTAGGTATTGTGTAAGAATCCCTTCTCTTCCAGCAAGCTGGCTGAAGATGGATGAGCTTCCAAACTGATATCATTTTTAATTACGTGTTTTTCTCTCATTACTAATTTCCTAAACATGTCTCTAATCTCGCAGTGAAATCTCTGAGCGCAGTAGGTGTATCCACATACATCATGCTCTTGAAAATTAAAATGAGATAATGATCAGGACTGCCATCACAACATAACCTGAAACAAGCAAGATACATGAGAGGTGATACACGCTCATAAGACTCTGATCTCAAGTGTTGCTGGAAAGCAGTAGCAATTGGATGGTTTCCATGCTTCCTGCAGCCCCTCTTGGGGCCAGTAACTGCTACTGGGGTCTAGGAGAGGGAGATGCTTCAAGCCACCTCCCGCCTTGCACTGCCCACCAGGCATTTACAAGCTCGTGATGCCAAATGCACTTCCAGCCCTTCACTCCCCTCCCCTGAACACTGCACCAAGAAGCGCTGTGTGCATAAGGGAGCCAGACCAGCTGCTCCTCTACAGAAGATATGCTCAGGTGTCCCAGTTCCCTCCTGAAAACGGGCCTCCAACAGCTCCTTCCAGCCAGGCCAAGGTCTCCTGAAGGGGCTGCCCACCCCAGGAGCACAGGAGAGCAGAAGGGTTGGAGGCAGCCGCACCCACCAGACAGGTAGGGAGGCACATGCCCACGCAGGCCCCAGGTACCAGAAGGGGTCACACCCCCAGCAGCTGCTGCTGCATCAGATGCTCTCTTGGCAGGAACTGGGACTATGTATAGACCCGTCAGATTAGGTCAACCAAGTGCCAGCCAGTTATTCCCATGGGATCCCTCTCATTCCTCAGATATCTCTCACTACCTGAAAGGCATTGCACAGCTGAGCAGAGTTGCAGCATTCTTGAACCATTAAACCAGCAGGGCAAAACCAAAGCTTTCTGATGGGGGGAAAAGCAAAAGAAAACAAAAACAAAAGGGTAACTGTCACAGGGCTTTCTTCCCAGCTAAACACTTCACACATCAAATTCCTAAGGGAGTGATGCTTTCAGCACATCAGCTGCTTTCTCATCAACTGACACTTCCCAAATAAAGGAGGAAAATCCTAGAACTGTTCGGAGTGCCTGATATTTAAGGAATCAAATAAAGCAAAACCAGATAAATCACAAGCACTTAAATACGTTTATATCTCCTAAGCAGTCTTAAAATATGTCACGAGTATGATTCTGACTACTCACTCAAAGGAAAGGGATCTCTGCTGTTTTGCAGCCAAAAAGATGAAGGTAGAGAGGGTCTAGAAATAAGGCTGAAGTGCACACACTGGATTAATGCCCATAAAACCAGTGCATGTCTAAGGAACACCAACACCAGGGCTTTGGTACCTATGCATGCAAATCACTAGTCTGTAATCGCACGCTGATTAAAATGCATGTGCTAAATGGGGTAAGCTTATCTAAAAATGTAATGCTAGCTGAATTGCCTTGGGCCCCTAGGGAGGCCTGCAGCACCGTGGGAGTGGGCTGGAGTTCAGATGTTTCACTGTATTCGCACATGCTGCTGTGGAAGCTGGATGATGGAAAAACTACATAACTTCACATTTTCTTCTCAAAAAAAACCACAAAACCCCACAAAAAAACCCACTCCACAAAATGTCATCCTGTTTTTTTACCTGCTACCTATCCACTGACCAGGAAAAGCTCTAAAGCTCTAAATCCAGCCTTAACTTCCTCAATAACTTGATGAAGAAATTCCTACGAGAACCCTGGTTCCTCTTGAAAACAAACACTTCTCCTAAACTTCACTCAGCAGAGGGAAGGAAAAGCTGGGGGATGCTCCCATTTTCTCCTTCCCACAGCATCTTGGGAGGACCATGAAAAGGAGACCCAAGGCTTCACCAGACCTTTGCTTTGCACCACCCACCCCTGGAATGGAAGCAGTGCCCAGCTGGGAGTCAGGGCAAGGCTGAGCTGCACAACACAACCCTCGACCTCAGGTGGGAATTCGCTGACCACCGAGGGCAGGGCAAGCCTTTCATGTGACTCTGCTGGGTTATGACTGGGCTTCTACTCCTTTTTAATTCTCGTTAACATTTGCTGACACCTCCTTTACAACCAGAGGGACAGGTTCTTTACGAGAAGCCATTTCACCTTCCCCAGTTAATGTCTTAATCCACAGACTGAAGCAGGTCAGAATATCTACACTTATCAAAGACAACATTATGCTCCATAAGCTACTTTTCTGCTCCAGTAAGGAACGTGCACGTTTTATTTCTTACTGTGTTTACCCATTACCTCACTGAGCTGCATTATTGTTAGTCTTTCTGAGGCTCTCCTAGCATAAGAATACATAACACAGGATTTCCTCCAGCTCTGCATACCTACTTACTCTAGAGTCATTAATGACATAGGGCTGGATTGAACAAAGACTTAACATCAAATGAGCATTCAAAACAGCTGGGAACAAAAATATATCTGCCTGGAACACTGCATCTGTGTTTTGTCTTTTGAAAAATGCCAATGAGGCAAAAATTCGCTTTCAAGACCACTTTTACAGAGATGTTTCCATGAGAAAAAAAGGACTTGTGAAACACTTGCATATGGGACACATATCCCAGTGGGCTCCAAATTAAGTTTATATCTGTTTTTATACATAAATCTGCAAATCAGGTTGTCCTCTTTCTGGAGATCAGATGTAACTTAACTGTTGTCAAAAGGAATTCTGCAGAAAAGACCCAAGAGCTGCACAAGAATCCTCCAAAAACCCGAGTCCAAATTGTCTTCCATGTGATAACAAACAACAGCTGAAATACCCAAGGGTAGGTAACTATCCTCAGAACTCAACTCTGAGATTTTTAAAATACCTCTAACCAATATTTTAAGGACAACTTATAGATGCATACATGTAAGAAAAATACAAGTGATACTGTTCCAGGATTCATAGAAATTAAGGCTACTGCTTGGGTTCAGTGTTTAGCACGCAAAATAATCTTGGCAGTCTCTTAAAGACCTCTGTCTGGGTGGTGCACACAAAAGCAGTGGCAGCCAGCAGGTCGGGAGGCAATGCAGGGATGCATGAGGAGAAACACTGCGGGCTCTGTCTAATGCTGTCAGCTCCCACCTGCCCCAGGACATTTCCTACCTCTGCCTACAAACACAGCGATTCTCCAACCGCTAAGTAAACAGTCTTTGAAGATAACAAAGCTTATTCTAATCTCTCACTGATGTCACTCCTGTCTTGTACTCAGATGAGCTACAAAACTCCGGGGTTAACTCACTCTGTAAGATCAGGATTACCTTAACTCTCTGTTGTTGCACAGACTTCAGGAATCCTGTTCAGGTACAGCAAGAAGTATGTTTTCCACTCAGTGAATTTATGCTTTTTCTCGTTGAATAACTCAGACATTTTTCAGCTCACTTCCTTAGCAGCAGGTGGACCATTTCTTACCATTATTCTTAGTGAGACAGCTTTCCCAAAGAAAGCACAAGCACAGCCTCTTGGAAGCACAGAATGCCATGGACAATTTTCTAACACTGGCAAACAGGACTGCTGCTCCAGTGACAAGGAGGAAAAATCAGATTGAGCCTGGACCAGTGTGGTGTGATTCTTGGAGTGGCCCTGTCCAGGGCCAGGAGCTGGACTCGTGGGTCCCTCCCAACTCAGTATATTCTATGATTCTAGCAAGAGAAATTAAAATAAGAACTGTAAAAAGAGAACAAAAAAGTAGAGACTTCCAATTAATCACCTCAGAGGACAATGCCTTTGTATTCTCACATGTGCTCACTTCCCAGGGTTAAGTGTTCTGCATCTCAGTTCTTTAAACTATCTACTCCACACTTCTCACTGCACTCAATCCCCCAAGAGCCAAACCCTCCCACAAGAATAAAACACTTAGTGAAGAACTCAGGGTGAGTCAGGAAAGCCAACTCTGCATATAACCCATCTTTCATGTCATCAAAAGATTTGGCAACAAGAAGCTGAAGCCCAACTAAATTCTTACAGCACAAACAGAGCTATTTTGCTTTTGAGCTGCATGTGCTTATGAGCAGCCATGACCAGAATAATAAAAGGCCACACAGCACAAATCTGAGAACAGGAGCTCAAGTTGTGCCTGAATATTCACACTTCCTGTCCATCCCAAAAGCAAGTTTCTTTTGGAAAGCATGAATATTGTCAGCCAGAGTCTTTTGCCTCTTCAGTAAGCTATACCACAGTTATAACAAATAGATCCTGACACTATTTCCACACACATACACATAAACAGGTAATTATGTTCCCACTGAACAGAAAAATGAAGAGGATGTGCTGGAGAAAAGCAGACGGAGGTAACGATACCAACACAGAGAGATGGATTTGGAATACAGACATTGACCAGTTCTGCAGTCTGGCTTCCTCTCCAATTCACCCATGTAAATCAACTGCAACTGCACAGAGCAAACAGGCTTCATTTTCCACCTGTTAACACAGGTTATTGATTCCACTGTCAATGAAAGAACCACGATGCAAACTGCTATGAAATGAAAATCCAGCGTCGCACGTAACCGGAGACAGAAGCAGGGAGATGTACGTTCAGGATGATGCATTGCTGAAAATACTCTTCCCTAAACCCAGCCATGGCTCCCCAAAGGGTTGTTACCAAAGACATGACTACTTGCCACTGCCAAACCGCCCCCAGGGAGTCAGTAAGACTGAGCCAGGGTGGTGCTCCTTGTGATCAACTGAGCAAACGCTGAGCACAAACTCCACCTTCCACACACAAATCAGAGAAACCCATTCACAGCCTGTGTTTCACAACATGTCAGCCTGAGAAACTCTCTTAATCACACAAATATTCTTCTAATCATTTAGCTCTTTGTGGAAGTCTCGGATTTTAAACCTGAATAACAAGTAACTTCACCAGAGGTCAGTCAAGCAGCAGTAAGACTGCACAAGTTGGTAGGTTAAAGCATCTCATGTGTACAAGAGTATAAGCATGAAATTCAGAAAGCGCCCCCAGGGATCCCAATGCAAGGCAAGAAGATGTAATTAAAAACCATAAATCCATCAAACGAAAAATATGTAAACTTAATGTATTAACTCATATATTTTTCTTCCTTGAACACATTTATCTTACTCTACACTCCTTTGGAGCCTACAAATAAAAAATTAAAAGTATCAGAAGAAATATTTCTTAATATGTAAAAAGAGAACATCAATAATAAATGCTTTTTACTTTATTCTTACAGGTAATTGCTGAAAGAAGCTCTCTCAGCAGTCTGCTGAGATTCTGTGCATATTATGAATTATTTCAACTGTATCTCCTCTTTACATAATCCACAAAAGGATGGTATCTTACAGTGTTTCCATGCCACTCAATCATCCACACAAAATTACCCTTATGAGAGCTTGATAGACGAATGTCAAATGTATTTGCCTGCCTTTGCAACAAAATCTTCACAGAAAGAAACAAACAGTTCACAGTTTACACAAGTTACACGAACACCTGAACATTTTAAGAGCAGATTCTTGAAACTTTGAATTTCAAGCCACAGGCAAAACAGTTATAGGCCAAATCCTGCCCCATGTTTCACCCACAGCATAGTTTTCAAGACAGCTTACAAAAGCTCTGCAGTACCCGTAGGTCATCCTGAGTCTAAGGCACATCTTCTAAAAAGGATATTTTGGACAAACTAGCCCTTCCATCTTCTACTCACTGACCAGAGAAGTAGCACCAAGCGTTGCCCAGAACTGGCAATGGCAAAGACATTTGTCCCTCACCTCCATCCTTCAAAGGCCAAAATTTGTAGAGGAAATTTGTTTCTCATCATTAATGAGTGTTTCCTTGGAACCAGGATTCCCAGGGCCACGCAGCAGTATGGGAACACCATGGGTGACCCAAAAGGAGTAGAGTGATTGAAACAAGGACGGTCAGATTTCCTGATTATACAAGCCACTTGTTAGTCCTCAAGTTCCTGACAGTTGTAAAAACTGCCACATTCCACAGAGTCTCCAGAGACAGCTCCTGTTTTGGGGTGGGAATTGGACATGTGCCACCAGTCTGGCATGGTGCCATTGATCTCAACCACTTCAGCAGTCTCACCTCTTCCAAAACACTCAGCAGCACCACTCTGCTGAAGGCCACGTGATGTACCCCTGGCATAGACACCATCCCTGAACTCCTCAGGAGCCACATAAGATGCAAAAGCACCAGGCAATCCCGAAAAGAAATTTTTACTTGATAAAGCCATATGCAAGCTGTAGGAAACTGCTGTAGTCTGAGATCTAGGAGAAAAGCAGCAACTCCAAAAGGAGTAAAGACCTGCTACAATACACAATACAGTGAGAACAACATACGGTAATTAAAAACAGAATACAATACAAACTGAGTACATTTAACATCCCAAATGAATTCAAACACAAAGCCAAATGCTGCCCATTTACAGTGTAATCAGTGATCAATTTATACACAGAGACAGCAACACAAACCATGTTGTAACAAATGGTATGTTGCAATAAAACAGGAAACACATTTAAACATAACCTTTTGAATGCTGTGAGAACCAGGACTAATGCTTCTCTTTCACTGTTCATGCTGAAAGCCAAGCCAATGCCCAGCCTAGCCAGAAGTATCACATTTCAGTTTTGTAGAGAAGGCTTCCTATCCCATTCATCCAGCAGTATAAAATCCCTCAGCAACATCAGGGGAAGATTTGCTAAGAGCTAAACGACAATTGATCATCTTCCCACAGCTGACCAGTATTCCAGTCAATCCTGCCCAGGTATTGATGTTTGGTAATAGCAGCCCAGCCCCAGCTGAAACTCAGCACAGCTTGCAAACTCCAGGAATGCTGATCAAAGACAAATTGTAAGGCTTGACTCAAAGAAGGAGGGTTGTACTCACCTAAGCCTCTTTTTGTGAGCAGGAGCTGAGATTTCTCTGATTCACTGTACATCAGGGTAATGTGTACAGCAGTCAGACTCCCGGTGATAAAACAAACACATAGCAATGGCATTATGCTGCCTAAGATAGGTGGATATATCCATACTAAACATTTTTTCTCCAACATGAGAATGAACATTTGCCAGCTATGTCTTAAAGGGTCAAGCAACTTCAAAGCAAAGTCAGTCCAAAGACCTATATGCCAAAGATTTACATTTCCCTTAGCTTATCCTAGGGAAGAATATATTACTTCTGTGTAAGTGACCATATTCCCAATGATAGCAATAATTTGAAGCTTTGCTCTTAAGTTCCTCTATAAACTTTATCTTTCTCTCCATTTCAAAGTAAAACATTTTTAATGAAAAACTAGTAATTAATACAACTTGGCATAAACTTCAACAGCAGCAGGAGGGACTGAAGCCAGTGAGAGCCCCCAGTTTACAAGGCTCAATCACACTTCCACAAGGCAGCTTTCCAGTTCCATCACAGGGAGGCATCGTGCAGTATACAGACAAAACCTTTTTGGGTACCATCAGCACAGCTCTAACCCCTGCTCCCTGAGCTAATCTGATACCTGCTGCCTACTGAAGCTCTACTTCAACTGGACACACACCACACACCTTCAGTCTCCTTCCACAGCCTCACCACTCCTCTCCTGGTGAACTAGCAGATTTTCAGCACTACCTGTTACTACCTTTACAATTTACCTGAAGTTCCTGGCTTTTTTAGCTCTTTCTGCTGCTGCAGTGATCCCAGTTCCAGAAACCCATCCCCAACACCTGAGCTGAAAGCTCAGCTGCAAGTCACAGAGTCCACTATTTCCTGTGCCCCTGTGTTATATATTCTTATTATGCATATTATAGGAGCAGTCAGCTCTCCTAACAGCAGTTGATGATGCTTAATGCCATACAAGCAAGAGAGAGTCCCCACCACAAAAAAAACTTTTTACTGGAAATGAACAAAAGATGGAAGCATTTCCTCTTTGCTGAGCAAAGCAGAAATTAAGTCCATGGATACTAAGCAGCTTGCCCAAATTCACAAACTCAGTGACAGATCCAGGGATTAATTCAGATTTTGCATCCCTGCAGTGGGACAATTCCTGCTAACAGAGGCAGCAGGAGGTATGATTCTCCTTGAGGTAAGGCCCAAGTTTGCTCCCATGTGTCACTATACAAAATCAGCAGACATTCGTAAAAGAAGTCAGGCAGGTCCCGATCACAATAGACAAGATTCTCACCTTCCCAAAAATGCCTTCCACTTGGGAATATACTGGACACGTAAATACAAAATAGTTATTTCAGCGTTGCAGGTCTGCATTCAGAGGACAAGGAGACAAAACCAGACAAGTTAAATTCCACTGATTTCCAGTAAATAATAAAGAGCAGATATAGTACTTCCAACTGGACAGATGCCTGCCATACTCAGTGTGACCAATATCCAAAAAGATCTAGTTCCTGAAAGTAATCCAATTTTGAGAAAGGCAACAGCACTGGCATGGGAAAATATTCCATAAAACATGCAGACGTTTTCAGAGAGATTCTCCTCATCTAACCAGGGTGAAGCAACATCTCTGCTCACTTTTCATGACAACATGTTCATCTGCCAGCTGAAAACCCAGGGACTAACTGGCTCTTCCCTAGATCAGCATCTTCACTGTGGCAAGGACAACTCAGGCTCACAGAGTGCAGCTGTTTTGGGGTACCGAAGCAGCAGGAGACACATGTAGCAACTGTGAACATGGTGAGTAACCCTGGTCTTGGAGGGGAAAAAGAAAAAAGAAAGAAAGAAAATCTTGGTGGTTTCAGTCCTATACCCTGCAGTGCCAGGTCCACAGCAGCAGCCACTATCAGCTGCTGTGAACCAGGGAAGAGGAGGAGGATGACTACTGCCTCCAACAACCTCATTGTTAACAAGTCAGAGGCTGGGATCACTGTAGGTGGAAACTCTTGGCAAAAACAATAAAGCAGCTACTACATATTTCAACAGGTTCAAAGTAACCTCAGATGTTAGGAGCAGATGCTCTTTTCCACCCCCTGGGATTTTGAAATGGTTTATGTGTTTCCTCCCTTTCCCCTAATAGGGCAGGGTGCTGAAGGAATTAGCCAGAGAAAGAGCCAGAGAAACACTAATTACCCTCAGCTACCCAGGAGACCACAGTACCTTCAGATAATTGTGCAATCCCCACTCCCCCACTTCAGATCGCCCAGTGAGAAGGTCTCTTGCCTCCAGCATCCAAACTGCAAGATAATCCTTCTCACCTGTATTTTAAAAGGGCATGCTTGAAAACCCTAAGTGTCTAAAGCAAACTCATTACAATTAGTTTCAGCAGCCTGTCCTGTCACACGGGGAACGACTGCGCCGAGTCAAAGAAGGGAACTGCTCGTGTCAACACATTTGACACAGTGCTGTCACTAACCCTGTTATTAGACTGCACAAGTACCTGAAATCCACATCTGAGCTCACTGCCTGGAGCACTCCACAGCCAAGTCTCTGCAAGAGTCTCTCTCACAAAATTAAGTATTAAATGTGCATCTTAAAAAAAAATGCCCCGTAGTTTCATATTTATTAACTAAGACATGACTTTTCCACTTACGCATTTTTGAAATGTTAAATACAGAACATTTTAAGGCATATTTAGTGCTTGTGAAGAGCCATGAAAATTGGATTCCTCTAGAGAGCAATCTGTGAAAGACAGCTCTCCCACTCAATTCCCCTTATCCAGATCAACCCACTTGCAAAAAGACCTCCCATGAAAATATGAAGAGCCCCTAAGTAACAGAGGACCACAAACTTAGCCAAGACCCATCTGTGTCACCATTGTGACTCCCAAATTCCAGGCAGTAAGGGCTGACACACTCACAGAAAACAATGGGCACAGGCAGGAAAACTCAGTGAAGCCAGGGGCTGCTCCTAAAAGCTTAGATTGATTCCACATGCGCCTCAAGTGTTGCAAGAAGCCCCCATATGCTCTGAATCCTTGTTCTTTCAGGCAAGGATGACCCTGCAGGCAAACACTGAGGACACAGAGCCCTCTCCCAGGGTCCTCCACGTGCAGCACAGGCTCCTGGAGCACCCAGCAGTACACAGTGAGGAGGCAGGTACTGGCAGCCAGGGACCACGTGAGCTCTCCTTGCGTCTTTCCTGCTGATACCAGGCCCTCAGAGTGGCCAAGGTGGGAATTACAAAGCATCCCTGACTCACACATCAAGACTACAGTCCTCAATCCCATACCTGTCATCTCAGCTGGGTTTTCCAAAGCAGTAAGAACTACTGCAGGGTCCTTCTTTCCATCTTTCTTACTGACCACCCTCCTTAACAGCTTTTGAACCTGTCAAATGATCTGAAATTGTGGCAGAAAGCTCAGAACAAGTTCCTACAACTTCCACAAACTATGAGAGAAATTGGGCAGTACCCATGTGTTATTAGTTGTTTGGCAGAAGCCAGATGTCCAAGTACTAGATTACTGTCAACCAACCAGTGTGTGCAGCTGCAGAGAAGATGCTGCTTCTTATGGAGTCATCTGGGACAAGGAGGGAACATCTGGGATCAATTCACAAGGGTGGGGAGAACAAATGCAGTGAACATCCATCCTACCAAACCCTCATTCCCTAGTTCTGCTGCTGGTGGAAACATGGGGGAGTAATTTAGCATACAGGAGAAACCCACAGGAAAGAGCCTGCCCATCCCAAAACTCTGCTCTTCATCTCCCCTGCAGGTTATGCAATCACAGCATACACAGGTGTGCCACCAAGAGACCACCACTTCAACCAGAAGGAGGAGTGATGGGAGTTCAGTCCAGCAGCACTACCTGGCATTTGCACAGGTAAGACACATCCACGTAAACAGCATGTCTAAAGCCAGTGCCATCTTCCCTTCTTTCCCAGAGTACCAGAGATTCCTCCAACTCTGGCCAGTGTTACACTGAGCCCTGGCAAGGATACAACAGGCTAGGACTTGCTCAGCTCCCTCGAATGATTCATGGGTCATCGGCAACAAAGGCATAACCTGTCCTGGTCACTGAGGCTCCCTGCAGAGCAGGGCTGGCAGTGTGACCCATTGTACCCAGCTGCAGCTTACCTGGGCAACTGGGAATACAGGACTATTTAGGTATTGGGGAACAAAGAACTGCCAACCCCACCAGCAACAGATCCACACTGTCTTCTCTGTCCTTCAGGCCTTTGGAAGGCCTTCAGTGGTGTGCCTCACCTAACACATAGTGCAGATAATGCAATGGGGGTAAAAATTCAAAACAAAACAACAGAACAGGGAAGAAAAGAAGCTCTTAAAAACTAAGACAGCAAAAACCTCCTGAACTCAAGCTGTAACACAAAATGAAAAGTTTCTGCCCTGTTTAGTGTTGCCTCAGGCACATGCCTGCACTGGCAGTAGGTACAGTATACACTGCTCAGACTGGGGGTGTCTGGGGGTGAGGGTGGATAGGGACAAGTGAAATGCAGTGTCTGAATCCCTGGGCTGGGAGAAACGTGATCATCAAAGCTAATAACTTTCAAAGTGAACTTCTGCTGGTCTTGGCCTCCTTTCAGTACCAATAAAAAAAAAATCTTCTAATACAGTATACCTGGGCACAAACATTACTTTTCTACAATCAAAATATTTACACTAGTATAAATCCCTTCTGCTGATGTAGCTGCATCCATGTGTGCATTCCTCACACCAGGAGAGCTTTTTTCCTCTGCTCATAAGGGATTAGCTAAAACCATTTTACAGTAGCTGTATATCCTGCTATTGCCTGTGCCAAAGGCAGCACAGGGTTTACTTCCAGAAATGCAGCTACAGGAGCACATCTCTCATATTGAACAATCCCTGCCTCTCCACTTCCTTGTGGAGACACACACCTCACTCTGACATACACCTCTTCAGAAATGACAGCATGTTTGGGTTTCACCTAACAGGGGCAATCACACAAATTGATTAATTAGCATTTGTGAAGCACAATGAAGAATTTAGGTGCTAAGTAATATTATTACTAATTTAATCTACATCCCATTCAGTCCTCAGTGTCTCCCTCAAACTGCCAACAATGATGCCAATTAGCGGTAATTATGGTTTGTGAAAGGCTATTTGCCAACTGGGAGTGAAACACAGACCACCAACTCATTTCCCATGGATTGTCCCACAGCTGCCAACAGCAACAACTTCCAGGCACAGCAACCTGCTCTCCACTCCAGCCAGAACTCTGGCAGTAAGAGGTCCTGTATCCCATTACCAACTCTCCAGGACACAGCCTGCAAAATTTGCAATTATGGATAAACCAAGACACCTTGTTTTTTCCTCCTACATTAGTTCAGTACATGACCCAATAACTGATTCCAACACTGCAATACCAGAATGTTAATCTGGGATAATTTCAGATTAAACTTTGCTTGGTTCCATCCACACTTAATGAAAATCACATTTTGATTCACACACAGGCCTCACTGTGGTGGAAATATGTAAAGGCAGCAGCAGTAAAATGAAAGGAATTGAGAGTGTAGGATGCAGTAAATCTTGTGCTTGGGAGACTGTTTAAAGAGTTTTAACATAAGCAAAGAGGTTTATCTTTTTATCAGCTGTCCACAGAGATTTGGAGGACTTTGAAGAGACACAAACAATTAACAGTATTCTATAATCAATGCACATCATCTGAGCACTGAAACTTTAAATTATTTATATATTTTAAATAAGTCTAATTGAAAGTATAGCAACACAAACTGTATGAATCATAGCCCTCTTAAGTAATTAGATTTGTTATCCCTGCAGACTGCAAACAGTACCTTGGTTTTCTATTCTAATGTGAATTCAATCCCTTGTCAGCTGCCCCACGCATGAGAATACACCTCCACTCTTTCATCAGGAAAGATATCAACAGCAGGAACTAGCCCTTCTTTCATCTCTGAGGCACCCACCCACCTTTCCAAAGGGTTTTCAACCAGGTGTGGAAACCTTTCTGAATCTGTGCTGAAAGATCTTTTAATTATTATGCCAAAGGAGGTAAATCCTTTGAGAGCAGCATGCTCCAAGCAGTAGCCTTCTGGTGTTTACTCATCCAGTAGTTGCTTAGTTTGACAGTGCATTAGAAGAGCTTGTAGGAAACTTTGGACTTGCGTTGTACAGGCATGAAACTCTTACAGAGAGGAGCTGCTTTTTCAGATGTCTTGTTATACAATTAAACAAGAAGGAAGGGGGGGGGGAATCGAGCAAGCTGCCTTTTTGGCATAAACATTACACAGTGCTCATCCTGCCAGCGTATTGCATCAGATTCCCACTGCAAGGCCAATTCACAGCAGCTGAGTAGCCGAACCCCTGAGTGTTATCTCCTGCTAAACCTACTTCACGCTCACAGGGCACTAAGTACAACTGTTCATTACATCTTCCTTCCTGAGGAGCTGCTCCCCGCACCAGGATTAGAGGGAATCTGAGCTTGCAATTAGGCTACAGGTCTCACAAGTGTCAGAGAATGCAGTTTTCAAGAAGTTTCAACCATCAAGCCTTAATGCATGCTGCACAGTGAGTAAACTCCAGGTATCTGTTACTCCGTGCTCAGGTCTGCCGAGGTTCTGACACTGGGATGACTCCTATTTTATTTCGTTCCTAGGCATGCTTTGAAACCCTGCAGAAAAGGGGGATTAATTTACCCATCATCGAGTGCTTATCAAGGAAGTCCCCCGAGACTTGGAGGAAGGAGACCACACAAATAGGCCTTTGCTCACAGGTCTCCTCACCTGAACACCTGGCTGAGGCCCCCAACTTCCTACACTGGGAATTTTCTTTTCCCATGGCAGAGATCCGCTCACAGATAGGACCCAATTCTTTATGGCAGAGGCCCACCCCAACAACAGGAACAGGGGTTTCTGTGCTCCTCATTGAAGCAGCCTATATCAGGCACTTCACAAGGGAAATTAAACTTCTTTCCACCACTTGCAGCAATCCACAAAACAAAAGGTCCAGCAGTCCTGAATCCAATGAGATATGTGACCTTTTACAGCACAGAAATAAGAGCCTACTCCAAACCCAGAAAGTCAAGAGAGACTCCTGTCGATTTCAAAAGGCTTTGGATCTGGCCTGAAAATGCAAACCTCACGGTGCATTTGGACACTGCTCCACAATGCACTTCCAAACAAAACTATATTTAGATTCAATGGGAATTCTGTAGATCATACAGGAACTCTTTGAATGAAAACGAAGGTCAGTAGGGTTTGGCTTCCTCTTAAGACCCTCCCCCCCATTCTTGCAAACATCCAGATAAGCATTGTTTAGAAAACAATATGTTACTTCCAAATGTTATCAAAACCCCAACACACGTTTTGTGTGTCCTGAAACAGAATCTCAGTCTTCTGTTGTATTTTGCCCCATCAGCTAATTCTCAGGATCTCCTCAGATGTCTAGGCAAGACTCTGTATCAAGATTGTCTTTTTTCACCTTTCAAAAGCTTTGCTCTATCTGCTCTGACAACGGAAAAGGGACAAGGATAATAAAGGCTTTTGATAGACAGAAAACACACATGGAAAGGAAAAACTGTGCAGACAATTAGAATATATGCTAATAAAGCTGCACCTGTGCAGCATCCTCCATTCCCTACCAGGTATTAAGTGCCACCGTGCAGCACAAACTGGAGGAAAATGACACAGCCAGTGCTTGCCCGAGGGACATTAAGGAGTGAGCCCATCAGTCAGGCAGGCACGTTCAAGCACCCAGAGGAGAAAAGCACTGCCCACTCAAAAATCATCCCACTCAGTTTCCTCCAGCGCCACAGACACGTGTTTGATTCTCAGCTGCACTTAATGGGCTTCTCGGAAGGAGGAGCTGAATGCCTGCCACCGGCAGCTTCTCTTAGAAAGGATGAAGGCGAATCCCAGCGCAACACCGAGCCGGCATCCCCGGGGCGGTGTCAGCAGGGCTGGGCGGCCCCGGGCCCTGCGGAGGGACACGGGGAGCTGCCCCGGCACCCGGGATCTGGGGCGGCCCCGAGGGCTCGTCCCGGACGGCACCTGCACGGCCGCTCCTCGGCTTTTTCCCAAACTCCCTATTTTATTTTTAACTGTTTCTGCCAGCCGGTGGCTGTAACAGCGGGTGAGCATCCAGCCTCACAGTTTCGCTTTTTGGTGAAAGTCCGGGACGGGAAGTCCTTGAACTTTTAAAGAACCTTCCTGGGTTGGCAATCTCCGGCTTTGCCGTCACGCTCCCCTCCCAAATCCTTTGGGGATGTGCCTATGACCCCGTGCGGGCCGGGGCCAGGCTCCCGCGAACCACCTCACCCGCGACCCCCGGGCGGTGCTGGGCGCTGCACTTACCGGCGGGGCGTTGGGTGGACAGCCGCCGGCAGCAAGCCGGGCCGCCTGCCTCCTCAGCTCGGCCAGCTGCGCCTGGCAGCTCCGGCACCAGTCCCCGGCCGCCGCCCGCTCCAGCGGCCGCGGCTCGGCCCCCGCGGCGGCTCCCGCTCCCTCGGGCGGCGGGCGGCTGGCGCAGCGCTCCTCCTCGGCGGCGGCCGGCGGCCTCTTCCGCGGGGAGAGCTCCCGCACCGCGCTCCCCTCCGCCACCTGCGGAGACAGCACAGCTCAGCAACGCGGGACGCGCAAGCAACGCTGCTCCCACCCTCCTCACGAGGAAAAAAAAAAAAAAAAAAGTGAGGAAGAT